>BDIP01000822.1:0-14395 GCA_003568945.1 Kipferlia bialata
GGGGGGGGGGGGGGGGGGGGGGGGGGGGGGGGGGGGGGGGGGGGGGGGTATGGAGGCATATATATATGGATTAGAATAGAGGGTGGGGAGATGCAGGGTCTTCCATTGAATGTATATTGATGTCTCTCTCTCTCTCTCT
Source organism: Kipferlia bialata (assembly GCA_003568945.1). Lineage (NCBI taxonomy): Eukaryota > Fornicata > Kipferlia > Kipferlia bialata. Next base: position 140 of record BDIP01000822.1, read on the forward strand.
CTCTATATATATATACACTAGTGGAGGGATATGGCGGGCTGTCTCTATATATATATACACTGACTGTACCTGTGTTCAGATGGGCACTCAGCTTCTGGGCAGTGGGTCGCATCTCAGCCCTGGGGATTAGTATTATTATTACATATACACACAGACATATACACATCTCAGCCCTGGGGAATAGTACTATTATTACATATACACACAGACATATACACATGTGATATGGTATATATATATATATACATATTATTATTATATATATATATATATACATGTGATATGTCAGTGGGACGCATCTCAGCTCTGGGAGGGTAAGAGTACAGTAAGGGAAAGGGGGGTGGGGGGGGAGGTAACACACATAGACATATACACACGTGATAGGTGTACCTTGGGTCAATTGTCTCATCGTTCACTGCGGCACTCTCGGTCTGCTCATCTGTGCCAACCTGCAGTGTCAGAGAGAGTAGGCAATAAGAGAAACAAAACTGGGAAGAGCAATAGAGGGTGGAATGGTGAGGATGAGCCTGGGAGGTGCTATATATCCAATGTCACACAACTGCAACGATAAAAGGCAAAGAAAGTCAGCAACAGACCCAAACTCAAATACACAGCTTGCATACTTAGAATACGAGTATGTGTGGTAAACCAAATATTGCAACACACATGCTCCCATATGCATTGACACTGCACCAAACGCACAATACCCCATATATACAAACAGAAACAAAGATATACATGCAGTGAGTACCTGCAGAGCTGGCACAAAGTATGCATTGAGGTGGTTCTCCAGTGACTCTAGGGTGCTCTTGTTAAGGACGCCAAAGTCCAGCACATGGGACATGAACCCCTCCAGACCCTCCTCACCCAGATCAGCAGGGAGAGCTATGGGCTGGTCGCTGGTGTGGATGAAGAAGACCCGCTTGGAGTCCCCATCCAGGTCTGAGTAGCCCTCCTGGCCGTGGCTGGCCATGGCCACCCCTGGGGACTGGGACACAGCATAGAACAGCACCACAGGGGCAGACAGAGAGTTCTGCAGGAAGGAAGTGAGCTGGTCATGCACCTGCGAGCTGTCAGCCTTCAGGAGACGCTCGAAAGCACTGCGTTCGAGGTTCAGCTCCAAACACACCACATCACGCAGCCACTCAATACGAGGGTCCATTCTCTAGTCACAGAATGACCCTGACCGGCGGTAGGAGTCAAGTTTGGACACTACTAACTGCCCTACGCCTACTTTTCGGTTGTGAGGCGCACTGCTTCCCGCACAGAGTCTGAACCAAAAATCTCATACCCTTTTTTCACAGCCAAGTTAAGTTAGCTGTAAAACCGAAAGGTATTATTCTATCCTTCGCTGGTTTAACGGTTTAACTTTGAAAGTATGTTGAGCTTATGTTTTATATGGCCTGGGTTCGACTCTGCCACTGATGACAAAAATTATAGGTGATAGCCGTCTCCTTGTTGGTGATGCTGCTACTGATATATCCTAGATCTGTTCTGAGGCATATTTTCTACCTTTTCACGTGAAATCAGATAATCACAGACTGGAAAGGCGCCCTGCCGGGGTATCTCTCTCACACACTTGATGGTTGTGTTTGTCTTAGATGGTTGTCTTTGCAGAGCCTGGGGAATATTTGCCATATATTCAGCTTCACAAAGTGTCTATTCACAGTGTGAATTTCACACCCCATGACGGGGTAGTAAGGGCCATTACCACATCCTCTCTGACTACATGCGGCATGCAGCCCATTCCTACACTAAGCCAGCTGTGTAAGGAACTCTTGGTCGTTGTAAGAGACATCGCCTTGGGTGGATGTGATCACCAGCAATGCTGGATAAGCATGTCCAGTAACCCCTCGGCAACATGACCTGACATGTTCCTCAGTGTATATGATGTCTCGGATGTATCAGACCTACCCAGAATATGGCGGTAGTTTCTAGCCTTGCTCTCTATGCGGACAAGAAGCCTGGAGTCGCCGTCAATGTCCAAGTTGGACAGTCCAACGGGTCCTATGAGAACCGTCTATCTAGCTTATAGAAATTGCAGAAGGAGGTCACCTGTGGAATTATTGGAGGTGTCATTTACCTGGCTCTCCTTCTCTGTCAGAAGAGTAGCAGACGGTGCGTGGTGTCCCTGGAGTAGTAGACAGGAGGTGGAAGTGCCGTAGAATACGTACGTGGTTTGTCGATTCGTCCTCCTGCACCCTTTTCTCACAAACTTACTCACACCGATATGCTCTGGTCCATGTAGGGCTATATCTGTCACAATGTCAGAGTTTGTCCTCAAGACCAGAGACGACTACATCCCCACTGACGGGAACTGTAAGAAGGTAGGTGGTCAGGGAGGATAGGAGAGAGAGTGGCTCTAGACCAATATTTGAGTCTGTCAACCATCATGTCCCCTCAACTTATCCCTCTCCCCTCCCCTCAATCTCTTCCCTCTCATCACATTCAAATAACTCTTGTGTGTAGCACCTCAGTGTGTATGGCATACTGCTCTGCAATTTGTGCTCATATATCGATTTCTGTTACCTGTATTTACCAGTGCAGCTCTCTCTCTCTCTCTCTCTCTCTCTCTCTCTACCCCCCCTCCCCCTTATCGCTAGTGCGCGTCCACCAATATCCTGGGGGTCCAACGCAGGCTTTGCAGTGGGTATGAATGCTCTCTCTCTCTCTCTCTCTCTGTCTACTCTCTCTCTCTATACTCTCTCTCTATATATATATGTATACTCCCTCTCTCGCTATCTCGAAATGGATATGTATGAGATCTATTCTTGGCAACCTGATGTCATATGTCCTCCTTTATTATTCTCTTTTTACCCTTTCCCCCTGCTTCACACTTCTTGTGTTATATACCTATTTCATTCTCTCTTTCTGCTTCCTGGTGTTAAATACCGTGTGTCATGATTCGGGTAGTACTTATACGTATCTATACGTATTGAGATGCTATTAGTGATATATTCGTTTATTGTAGTACTTACTCTACTATACTGTCCATTTCGTTAGATACTGCGTGTCCTGCTTCCAGAACTATAATCTCTCTCTCTCTCTCTCTCTCTATCTTCTTCCGGGGTTGAAGTACTCTTAAGGCCTGGTTGACTATTTTTCTTCACTCATATTTATGTATCTATCTTACGCTAGATACTGCGTGTCCTGCTTCCAGAAGCTAGACAAGGGAGAGAGAGAGCAGGCGTGGAAGGAGGTACTTGAGTATATATAGGCATATATATATATATAGGTATATATATGAGTATATGAGGGAGGTACATCCTGGCTATGCTAGACGTATATATATGCATATATATATATAAGTATATATAGGTTTTTATAGGTATATATATGAGTGGCGTGGAGGGAGGTACATCCTGGCTATGCTAGATGTATTAATATTCTATACTAAGCTATATTATTACTATTCTATACTGAGCTATATTATTTAGCTTACTATTATATACTAAGCTTAATTATGTACTATTATATTTATTATTATTATACTAATGTGTAGTCTCTTATATACTATATAAGTTATATAGTATAACATAACCCTGAAAGAGCAGGCGTGGAAGGAGGTACTTGGGTATGTTAAATAGCAATACTATAAACTATTGTGTATCCCTATATATATAGTAATATTGTATGTCGCTGACCCCCAGGCCGAGCTGTCTGAGAAGGCCAAGTGGGAGGCAGACCTAGATGTATAATGAAATATATACAAAAGTATATTGTATACAATAGTTACTATAGTTCCTGACCCCCAGGCTGAGTTGGATGCATTGCTAGTATATAGTACTATATACTAATGTGACCTAACATCCAGGCCGAGCTGTCTGAGAAGGCCAAGTGGGGGGCAGAGCAGCGGGGGGTGGCAGGTACATCTATGTTCCAATATAAATACACAAATGTATATATATATATATATATTGTTATGGCGGTATGGTACCACAGTGGGAGGCAGAGCAGCGGGGGGTGGCAGGTANNNNATGGCGGTATGGTACCACAGTGGGAGGCAGAGCAGCGGGGGGTGGCAGGTACAGTGTCTATATATGTATACATATATATACTATTATATATATGTTGTTATGGCGGTATGGTACCACAGTGGGAGGCAGAGCAGAGGGGGGTGGCAGGTACCTGTGCATATATCAGTATATATTCATTATGTAGAATATATAATATATATAGTATATATGGGTATTATTGTATGTGAGGATACTTCTGTAGGCAGAGCAGAGGGGGGTGGCAGGTACAATATATATAATAGTTATACTTATCATAGATACCTCTATCCTCTATGGATATAAATATGTAGCTTCACACAGTATCGTCTAACCCTTCAGAGTGTGCCGCAGCATCGTCTATCCTATATAAATATTGTGTATATATATTGTATATAATTTATAGACTAATTCTGTTGTATGTTTATCCTCTAACCCTCCAGAGTGTGCCGCGGCCATCGTCTGTCCCGTGTATATAGTATGTAGTATATATAGTATATATAGTGTATGTAGATATAATAGAATGTATATCGTCTAACCCTTCAGAGTGTGCCGCGGCCATTGCCAGCGGGGAGGTACCATTACTATACTATTATAGTATATATATATACTATACTACTATATATATATAGCTTCACAGAGTATCGTCTAACCCCTCAGAGTGTGCCGCAGCCATTGCCAGTGGGGAGGTACAGGTACGGGAAGCATATTTGTCTGTAACAGTAACTAGCGTTGTTTCTATATGCACTTTATACATGTCATTATGCTCTTTGTCCCTGTAGTAACTATGCGTTGTTTCTATATGCACTTTGTCCATGTAGTACTATTATATACTCATGTAGTCTATATTTATATATTAGTGTAATGTCTTTGTCCATGTAGTACTATTATATACTCTATTATATATTAGTGTAATGTCTTTGTACATGTAGCAGCCATTGCCAGCGGGGATGTACAGGTATGGAGGTGTATATACAGTGATACCTATCTGTAGTGATCGGTGGTATACCTCTGTCTAATGTATGTATATTATATATTTGATGCAGCCATAGCCAAGTCATATATATTATAATATCCATATATATATACATGTTCATAGCCCCATACCCCCAGGTGACCCTCGAGAGACGGAATGGATACATACTGACCACCGATGTCAAGTGTCCAAAGGTATATATGTATATATATAGTGTATATATATAGTGTATATATATAGTGTATATATGTAGTATACATAAATACAGTGTATCTGTATATAGTATGGATCTATATAGTGTATATATATAGTATACGGCTGATGTAAGGTGTCAAAAGGGGTACATAACTCGACTTCGAGTCTACATTCATTATATACTCCTATTGCAATCATTCTCAATATACGGTGGTTTACTCTGTTTATCCATTGTTTCGTAGGTCACTCCCCTGTCAAAATCGTCTCTGGTCAATATCAGTCTGGCATCCTATTACTACTCTATGATGTGGTTCTCTCTCTCTCACTCTCTCTCTATTTGTACTGAAGTTCCCGCCTCTCACTCACCCCCCCAGTGCAGCTTCTGTAGTCATCTCTCTCTCTCTCTCTCTCTCTCTCTCTCTCTCTCTCCAGTGCAGCTTCTCCGGTGGCTGCAGTGGGTACTGCTCTGTCTGTTGGAATGGTCTATCAAAGAGGGAGAGGGAGGACGCAAACAAGAAGGTATACATGTGTATCGGTGACTATATATCTTGCACTATTCCTAGATAGTGGTCAATATATGCACTGTATGGATGTTCACCCCAGGCCGAGGCCGGGCAGCCCCTAGGCCATGTTCAGTATATATATTATATCCAAGTATATCCATGTAGTATACATGTACCTGGTGTGCAAACATACTCAATATATATATATATATATATCAATATATATATAATGATTAATTACTCAATGTATGTATATTAACTAATTACTCTATATATGAATTATAACTAATGAACTATGTATATACATACCCACACCCCAGGCCGAGGCCGAGCAGCCCCCCAATGTATATATACTAACTATGTACACATATTGTATACTTTGAAGTATTGTAGATAGTATATATAGTATACATACCCACACCCCAGGCCGAGGCCGAGCAGCCCCTGAGGACACTGGCTGGGGACAGGAAGAGACAGGGTATATATATATATATATATATATAGGAATAATATATAAATAATAATATATATAGTATATATATACTATATATACCCTGAGGACACTGGCTGGGGACAGAAAGAGACAGGGTATGGGTATACTATACCCATATACCCATAATCTTACTAAGATAGATAGGTACCTTACTGTAACAGTAAGTTACTGTTGCATATAGTATACATACCCTCAGGACACTGACTGGGGACAGAAAGAGACAGGGTGTGTTTGGGTATATGCATAGAGATAGATAGATACTGTACTGTACTGCGCCTACGCTCATAGCCAGTATCAGTATCTTGATGCCGCCTCTGCCAAAGAGTCCCTTCTCTCTCTCCCTCTCCTAATATATACGTACATATACATATATACTCTTATCCCTAGACGCCACGTCCACTAAAGAGACCCCTTCTATCTCTCTCTCCCTCTTGTTGTACTGTTGCGCCTACGCTCATGGCCAGATATCGCCTCTGCCAAAGAGGCCATTCTCTTTCTCTCTTTTCTCTTTGCCTCTCTCTCAATACGCACATACACTACGCCAGCAGCCACATGTCGCCTCTGCTATTGAAGATACCGCTCTATTTATGTATATACGTGTATCTTATACCCAGATGCCGCCTCTGCCAAGGAGGCCTCTGCCTCTGACAAGGTCACCAAGCAGTCCAGATACAGGGCACAGGTACATAGTTATATGGATATATATATATTTATAATCATATATATGATATATATACATATAGACCCTTGTGGGGGATGATATATATATATATAGTCACTGATACTCTGTCCAGGTACAGGGCACAGGTACATAGTTATATGGATATATATACATAAATAAATATATACATTCATATATATGATATGAATGGATGTATAAGCAGTCCAGATACAGGACACAGGTACGTAGTAAAATATACATATATGTGTTGGTATATATATATGATACATATATATGTATAATGACCATTGTGGGGGATGATATATATATGTATTCACTGATACTCTGTGTAGACACAGGGCTCAGGTACAGGGTATTGAGGCATATATACATATGATTGGGAGATATGCAAAGTGATATATCCTCATATATGATATACACTGATGCGTTGATATTCTGTCGAGCCCTGCGTTTCCTGGAAGACTGCCTCTCTGTCCTTCTCTGACTGTCACTCACTCTCTCTCTCTCTCTCTCTCAATGTATATCAATATGCTGCTTATCTCTCTCATTGTTACTGATGAATACTAATATCTAAATGTATCTATATATCTGTGAATATCCATGTCATTATAACCCCAGGTGCTGCGCCGTCTCTCTGCCATCGGCCCTGTCACTCTGCTGGCACCCAACGACACACACCGCACAGTGCAGGGTGGGTATATGTGTATATGTATAGTACAGTACATGTGTGTGTATACAGATGCTGTTATATATATAGCCAACGACACCTTACAGTACAGGGTACTGGTGATATATAAGTTTACGAATTTGTGAATATATGTATGTGTCACTACATACACATATATAAGGTCCCAACGGTATATGTGTCCTCTGTGTTTGTGTATCTGTATGTGTACATCACTAATGCTAGAGTGTCCAAGTCCCATGCCCATCACCTATCCTATATATACTCATCATATACATACTATCCCATATATATATATATATATATATATGTATGTATGTATATGCCTCATCTTAGGCTGTTCTGCAGATGTCCCATACTCCATGCCACTCTGACATCCTATATATACTCATATACATATACCATTCTATACATATACACATCACTAATGCTAGGCTGTGCTGCCAAGGTCCCATACTCCATGCCACTCTCATGTCTGCCCAAGGAGGTCATGGAGAGGTGGGAACAGTGTATATATGTACTAGTATGTCTGACTCTCTAACCTACGGGTATGGCCACACCCTGCCCTACACGATGCCCCCTGGTACAGCATATTGTAGTATATATACCTATATGGCATATATGTATATATACATTATTATCCTGATATGTATGTATGACCACACCCTGCACCTTGCCGCCTGGTATTGTATATAGTAGTACATGTCTATCTTACGCCCTCCCCTTTATATGTATACATGTATATGTGTGTCTGTATACTCTCTATCCTCTAGATATGGCCACATCCTGCCCTACACCATGCCCTATATATATATACATTACTGTATCTGATATACAGGTATGGCCACACCCTGCCCTACACCATGCCCCCTGGTACAGTATATAGTAGTATATATATACTTATCTTATATATATAGATACCCTATATACTCTTTACCTCTAGGTATGGCCACACTCTGCCCCACACCATGCCCCCTGGGGTGGAGGTCAGGGCATGTGGGTGAGGGAGGAAGGAGGTATGTTGTTGTGTATATTAATGTGTAATAACTACTTTATATGTGTTGGATATGCCTAGATTAGGGCAAGTGGGTGGGGGAGGAAGGGGGTGCGTGTACACGTCACTACTTCCACTAATCAGTACACCTATAGTGGTGTGCTTCATTGTCAGTCCTTATCATATATACATATATACATATATATATACATGTATATCTCCATATGGGTAAACCAACACATTGTATATGTATTGACACCAGTCCCCCCCTGCCCCCAGAGTGTGGATACTGTCATCAGTCACAGGGCACTGGGGGCAGCAAAGGTATGGGTATATATAGACATATATATATATATATATAGTGTGGATACTGCCATCAGTCAGAGGGCACTGGGGGCAGCAAAGGTATTGTTAGCGCATATATTTATACATATAGTATGTATGTATATAGTATGTACATATATAGTATATATATGTCAGTGAGATGGCACTGGGGGCAGCAAAGGTATTGATAGTGGATAGCGGATATAAATGCACATGTATGTATGCACTGAAAAGTATGTCCCTCACCCCTAGTCCGTCTTCGATATATATATATATATTTATGTCCTCATTTCCAGTCCCTCTTCGATGCCGCAGCAGGTGCGACCTTTGAGACAGAGAGCAGTGAGAGGTGTGACATACATATATACACTATGTATACACTATATATATATGTGAGAGGTATATACACTATATTTATATATGCGAGGCCACCTTTGAGACAGAGAGCAGTGATAGGTGGGAGTATAGTGCAAAGATACATACATATAGTATACTAGAGGTATGGTAATCAAATCATGGAGTGTATGAAGTATGGAGTATAGATGCACATGTTAGTATATTGTATATATGTGTATATACAGATGGATACAGCATACTCATTTTCTGCACTTACCCTCACAGCTGCACTGCGTGGTTCATATATTCTATACTTTCGTATTCTTCTATATTTATACGTATATATACGGTAAATACATGTCTCTATTAACCCAGCTACACTGCGTGGTTCATCCCCTCTGTATACTCTATATGTATGGGTATATATATATATATATATTCATTGTCTCTATCAATCCCAGCTACACTGCGTGGTTCATCCCCTCTGACCTGACTGATGATGAGTGCCCGGTGGTGCTGTCAGAGACACTCATGCCCAAGGTATACATGTATATGTGTATAGAGTATACATAGGGTATGATACTATTGAATGATACGGTATGCCCAAGGTACGGTGGACACGGTCAGTAGTGTGTTAGTGTATGCATGACCCACTATGTGTGTTTTCAATTGTACATCAGACTATATCCCCCCCCCCCCCCTAACACCCTTCTAACCCCAGGTTAGCCTAGGCTGTGGGTCAGACAGTGACAGGTGGGGAAGGAATCTATCCATACTCTCTCTCTCTCTCTCTCTCTCTCTCAATCTCTCTCTCTCTAGCCCCCTGTTACTCACAAACAGTTTGCATTCTAGATGGCCACTAAACTGTTCAAACTGAAGTATGGGAGATCACTTGTACCTAGAGAGGGAGAGACAGGTGTTATGTATGAGTTCCATGGTGACATCGAGGACTATAAGAGAGATGGACAGAACGATATCGAGTGCTGTACTGTGGGAGATCAGTCTACGTGGGTAAGAAGATGTACTGTTGCGACAAGATGAATCATACAATAGAGACACTAGTAGACCCCAATTATAGCTCTAGATATCACAAGAGAGGGAAGGGAATCAAGAAATCAGTACTAGAGGCCACAACCAACCTGTAAAATATATTCTGTGACCTGTTGCATGGAGTCTTTGACACCAAGCCTACATTCACTGAGATTAGAACAGAGGATGGAAAGCGTATAGTAAAGAAGGACTACTCTAAATGTATGGTATTCAAGTTTGATAGGTTCATGTTTGAGAGTAATGGGGTACACAATATCCATACGCAGAGAGTGATTAAGTAGAATATTATTATATGTATGTTTTTCTACACTGAAATGGTCACTGTATCTACTGCTACACACACTCAGTTAATATGCTATATCAATACCTATCTATATGATAGAACCAACAGAGCCATTCGATCAGGACGGAGACTTCGCCATATCTATGGGTATGCTCACTTCTGAAGCTACCCTGGTGTCATTTAAGCTACAGGATCTAGAGACATCTAAGACACGTATAGTACATATAGAGAGAGAGAATCTAATACCAGTGCCGATACTAAAGAAGCAAATGGGTGAACACTACCTCTCTGTATATGACTAGAGGTCAGATAGAATTATGATTGTCTCAGACTGGACCAGAATGACGTTCTCTCGAAGAAGAAGCTTGCATGCCTCAAGACTGGGGGATATATATGCCTGACAGGATTACTATCCTCTCAGAAGTGAGGATTCAATCTATTAGCCTACTATAAAAATGACAAAGATACACAAGTACACAACCAATCAAATCATGCCACCACTTCCACCCTCTCACACATCAAAAGCCTCATCATCACTATTATCGGAACTCATATCGTGTCCAACCCTTCTAGGATAATCCTGATATCACGCCTACTCCCCCTCAGGGCAGCTACCTCTAAAGATGACCAGGGCTCCTGAGCTAGCTCACGCTTCCAGAATCTCTCCAGCACCGTATACACGGCTCCCCGCAGCACCCTGTCCAGCCTATCCTGGGTAGTCGGGTCAACAAGGGCCTTGCAGGTTCTGACCCAGGAGCACAGCTCGTCAGAGACCGTATGCACATAGACCTGTCCTGGGCGGAGGGACAGGTGCTCCATCACCCTGGGGGATGCGTATCTGTCTGTGCCAGAAAAGAGACGAGGCCTGCCTCTCAGTAGACTGTCAACAGTGTCTCCCACCATGATAGCAGAACTGAAGTCAAAGAGGAGGGCCTCCGTCCGCAGTCGCACTCTTTGACGTCGGCGCCTCCGAACCCATGTGAGTCCCACATTAGGGGGCCTGATGTCTCTGTGAAACACCCCCGCGAGAAACATCTTATCGATGGCCTCGAAGAGCTGGATACAGTGGTGCAACTGCCACTGGCCTCGTGTTCTCACCGAGTGGGCGCACGGAGAGATGATGAGCGCTGTATTGAGAGAGGTCACAAGCCGACAGACATGGGGGACCTCTTTGGTCTGCAACAGTTGAAGAATCCTTGCCTCCTCGGTGATGTCGCCAGGAACATGCAGGACCTTGAGCACCCACTCGCTAGTCTCTCCTATGTATTCAGTCTCTGCATTGCACCTAAACCCCACACTACTCCCTCCACGGCCCAGAACACCGCCATTTGAGTGGAGATTCACTGTGAGTGGGTGCCGGAGAGCGTCCATCCGGGGGAACTGGTACCCCAGTGTGGCCAGAGGCTGAGTCAAAACTCTTATGAGCAGATCAAGCTCGTCAGGCAGTCTGTAGGTAGGGGACTCCTCCACCACCACATTGGTTCCCGGTACAGCATCCCGAGTACCCACTTGGACACGGCTGAACCGGTACAGGCAGAAGTCAAAAGGAGAGATCAGAGGAACTACCAACACCTGTCTGCCAGTGTGGAGTCCCATCAGGCGCAGTCCATAGTCACACACCTGGCCCCTCGGGTCTGCCTGGTGCCGGCTCCTCTCCTCCTCTAGCTCGATCTCAGGTGTCTCTGGCATACTCACGGCCTTTGGGTTGGGCTCATTAGTGGCAACCAGGGCCTTACGCTTCAGATCTGCAAGACTGGCCAGATTCAAGAAGTGCTCCCCATCGAGGACCTCCTCAACGCCAAAGAACCCCAGGTCTGGCCACCGATGGGTCCCTTCGTATCCCAGTATGTCTATACTATACCGGATGTCCAGGACCCTCAGCCAGGGAGGAAGAAGTGGGCCCAGTGCTGGCCAGAACGCCACCTGAAACAGCCGCTCTAAGCTGTACTGCACCCCCAAAACAGCTGAAAGCGTCTCTCTGAGGTCTGGGTCTATCGGTGTAAGCAACGTATATTCCCTTGCTATGTCGGTGTGACGCAGGATGGGCTCCAGATTGCGGTATGTCTCGGATCTCGTGGATACATGGGTAGGATACTGTGTAAGAAACATTTCGAATCAATACGCATTAGAGTAGAGTGGCAGCAGCGCGATACTAAAGAAACAGAAGGAGAACATACACGAACTACGTACCTTGACGCTGTACCTGACCTGCCGGAGGCTGTCGGCCAAGTCAACAACGATATCTCGCTGCTCGGCTAGCTCTGTCTCTTGATGCTGCATCCGATCCAGCAGTTCCTGACAAGTCAAAGGAAGCAATAGTTCCCCATTATACATGCCAAACACAAATGAATCAAACATCGTCGAGCTCAAAGTGTATATATATGCCATATAATACACACTATATATACACAAGACACTATAACACTACCCAGATCATCGTCGAGGTCAACGACCCCACCGCCCACTCTCAACACCCAACATCACCTATACCGTATATACACAACTCAGACTATACAGCCACGGTCACAAACACAGTAGAGACACGTTCCAAAGCCCTACCTGTGTGTCTCCGTCGAGGTCAACAACACTGTCAAGAACAACGACCCCCTCATATACATTGTATACACATATACATCAGTATATCCACCCAGCGGCCGTCGAGATTAACATCATCGCCGAGTACATCATCAACGAGTACAACCACATCGTCATATACTATATAGATATGCACATCATCATCATCGTCGAGAACAGCATAGTCGCGACGAGTACAACAACATCGTCATATATATGAATATACTATATGTATATACTATGTATACGTATATACACACAACCCAGCTGCCGTCGAGTAAAGTATCATCGTCGAGTACAACATCATCGCCATATACTATATACAAAATCCAAAATAGGAACACACACCTAGATCCCCGTCAAGGTCAACGACTCCACCGCCCTCTCAACACCCAACATCACCTATACCGTATACAGCAACTCTGACTATAGCCACGCTCACAAACACAGTAGAGACACATTACAAAGGCATACCTGGGGGATGTCTGTCTCTCTGTTGGGAGCTGGTGCCTGGACGTGAGATGGAGTGGTATGGGAGAGACTCCTACAGGTATCATTGATTGAGAAAAGTATAGATACCACTTCTGTGAAAGACACAATGGAAAGGATGTATCTACCTCAGGCAGACAGAATGTCACCACTAGGGGGTTCCCGTCCTGCCCATACTTCTGCAGCATGGTCTCCAATGCGTGACGGAAACCAGAACCTGAGGTGCTACTCAGCGCCCGCTGGTCTGACATAGGCACTGGGAAGGGGGCGTCACCACTCGGATATCCGTCGACACTTCTCCAGTACTGAGGACCAGTCCGGAGTGAACGTGAGCTGCCATGGTTGGTAACAGTGACACGTTCGATCCACACGGCCATGCCCTCATTGTCAACTGGCACGTCGACACCGTCTACCTCACACATCCATACGGGGTCTCCTAGGGACCTACGCCAGTAGATCTCAAGCATCTACGCCCAGGGGTGGACAATCGGTTCAGTCTGGCATCAGGAACGATCTCTCAGAAGGGGGGGTAAGAGTGTGGAGTAAAGTGTAAACGGTGGGGGAGAGAGACAGAGAGTGTGTGTATACATGGAAAGTACCGAGAGAGAGAGAGAGAGAGAGAAAGAGAGAGAGAGAGAGAGAATGGATACGTGGCAGGCACTGAGAGAGAGAGTGTGTGT
>BDIP01000823.1:0-11850 GCA_003568945.1 Kipferlia bialata
GAGAGAGAGAGAGAGAGAGAGAGAGAGAGAGAGAGAGAGAGAGAGAGAGAGAACGTACCGTGAGCACACTCCTCTGGTATCTGGCAATGTCCTCTGACCATATACTACACATGGAATTGCATATACACACTATGATATATATGTATGCATATATACATATACATATGTACGTACCGTCAGCACACTCCTCTGGTATCTGGTAATGTAGATAAAAAATGTGTAAAATACACTCACATTTACTATATATAGCATATGCGAAATGTCACTAGAGAGAGAGTGAGAGAAGATTACGTACCGTGAGCACACTCCTCTGGTATCTGGCAATGTCATCCACAGTGTCCTTCCACCTAGGGTGAGACATTATCCATGCGTATATGAGTGGAAATGTACATGAAATATTACCTTTTGCCACTGATTTGAAGAGAAGATACAGATGTTGCATCAATTGCATATACATATGAGTAGTAGAGCTATTATCAGTATCCAATAAATGTATACATACAATATTGATAACGTATTTTCTAATATAACATAGGTGAATGTATGCATTACCTTGGTAGCAGAGAGGGTGTCTCTGCATCTCCGTCGGCACCGGTGTAGCGACGCACAACGTGGCCTGACGTTAGACCATCAATAGTAACACATGTGTACTAAAGAGTGGTTGCACTATGTACAAGGTACATATGTGTGTATGTGTGTACTCATACCAGTAAGTGGCAGCTCTGGTATCTCCCCCTCCACGGGCTGTACGGTGGCCAGCTCAATATAGGCACCCAGACAGCTACCCTGGAGACTAGGTGTGAAGACTGGGTCGACGGGCACGTCAGACTCGACGAGAACGTCGTGCACAGCCGGCTCGACGGCCAGGGGCTCTGTGTGGGAGACGTCAGTCTCGACGTCGACAGTTGTCGCGGTGTGGCTACCCTCCTCCTCCTCCTCCTCTCTCTCTCCCTCTCTCTCTCCCTCTATGGTGGATGTGGGTGCGTGGGATAGGAGAGAGGGGAGGACGGGCAGGAGGACCTTGCGAGCGTCGCCATACCTAGAGTTAAGGGTGTAGTAGAGAATGAGGGAGAGAGCTATAGTATACATTTAGTATGCTACATATACACAAACACATACCTCTCCATCAGGAGTAGCAGATATGCCAGCCACAGACTGACAACGGGGGACAGGGTGTTGGGGGGGGCACAGGCCATGACACGTAGGAGGGAACTAGAGTGAGTATATATATATCATAAATACATATACTAAGAGAGAGAGAGAGAGAGGGTGTTGGGGGGGGCACAGGCCATGACCCTTAAGAGAGCGCTAGAGTTAGACGTATGTATACATGTGTATATATATATGTGTATATATATATAGAGAGAGAGAGAGAGCGAGAGAGAGAGAAGGTGTTAGGAGGGGCACAGGCCATGACACGGAGGAGAGCGCTTAGAGTAAGAAGAGAGAGAGAGAGAGAGAGAGAGAGGGTGTGCGGAAAATGGCAAGGTGAGAAGAATTGAAATCTTTCCACATACCGGTAGTGACTGTCGAGCCTCTCATTGGGGATGCTCCTCTTGTTGCCCAGCTGGTACACCCTGGGTATTAGGATTCATATTCATATTATATATATACATTCCATTGAATGAAGCTATAAACATACATGTAATGGTTACCCCCTTGTTACCGAGCGGGTACACCCGGAGGTTGGGGCCCGACATGTGTATACATTTACTGTATAATACAATGAAACACACACTCTCTGTCAGCTGAAGACCAGCTCTCTTTCTCTCTCTCTCTCTCTCTCTTTCTCTCTCCCCATTTACAAGAGTATATACTTAATATATAATGTATATAATGTATGTACCTCTCTGTCAGCAGTGGTCTGAAGTCCAGGCTGAAGAGGCCCAATCTGTAGACTACTCTCTCCCTCTATCTTCACTCTCTTGTTATAGTATTCATCCGTGCATTCATCATATATACAAATGGCCTATATAGGGCATACCTCTCTGTGAGGAGTGGCCTGAAGTCCAGGCTGAAGAGGCCCTTCTGCTCAGGGCCCTGGGGGGTTAGAGGTGTATATATATATAGAGAGAGAGAGAGAGAGACAGTAATTATACATATATATGAGATACTATGGAAACTGAATGAGTAATGAAGAATGAAGAGACCCTTCTGCTCAGGGCCCTGGGGGGTCAGCAGGGGACAGATTCACCATTGAAATACCTATTATTCTCTAAATATAACATATATATTCTATATAGTATATTAATGTCTGGGGTCAGCACGGGACAGATACACTATATAATATAGACATTTAATAGTAATTAATATGACTATTATATATAGTAATTACAATAGTATATTATTATGTTACATACTGACAGTCATCAGACAGCAGACGAATTGTATTATTCTAGTACACACCTGCAGTGGTTACAGACAAGCAAGGTATACATGCTGTTACACTGACTGGGAATAATTATGAATCCATATTATTATTTATCCAAACTGTATATATACATAGAGACTGTATACCTGCAGGGGGTTACATAGCACTGGTCCCTTGTAGCTGGACAGACCTCCCAGGAGTCTGGTGCTGCCATACATCCTGAGGAATTAGGACAAATGAATATTATATATATATAGACATACACCCACACACACATATATTCATATGCTTATATATATAGACGGCTGGACAGACCACCCAGGAGTCTGGTGCTGCCATACATTCTGGTATTAGTATATATATACATATTATACACACATATATATATATATAATATACTACTTGGAGCTTGGTGCTGCCATACATCCTGAGGAATTAGGACACACTCACATATACACACTTGGTGAGGATAGATATGTAAGTACATTGGCAAAATTCACAATTGTCTGTATACTATATACTACTTGGAGCCTGGTGCTGCCATACATCCTGGGGGGTGAGTATAGTGTGCTGTATATATACACACTATATATGTGTATAACAGGTGATCATGAATATGAGTACGTACTTCTGCTTGGCCGACTCCTGTTGTCTGACGTGTGTCCTTATCAACATATATATATATATATATATATATATATATGTAAACACATATTATGTATTATACTCACTTCTGCTTCTGTGACTCCTGTCTCACGTGTGTCCATATCAGTGGCCACACTATACATATATACAATGTATACTATACATATATATATACCACTATATACTACTATACATACCTCTGCTTGGCCGACTCCTGTCTTACGTGTGTCCATATCAGTGGCCACACCCTGTGGTGGTAGGACACAGTGAGAAGACGGGTCTATGGGTTAGTATATGTATATATACATATATACGAATATATATATGTATACATGTGTATCAGTGGCCACACCCTGTGGTGGTAGGACACCTTAAGGAGGGACGTCTGAGAGTAAGATAAAGAGTATTATATATATGTGTGTGTATATATGTATACAGATGTATGAGTGGCCACATCCTGTGGTGGAAGGCAACGGTCAGGAAGGTTAGGAATACGTGTATATGTATACATATAGCATACCTCTGTTGGCATCAGACCCCTCCTCTGCAGTCCATCCACCACGGCTAGGTACAGGTCCTTCTCGTGGTACAGCCTGTGGGGTAAGGTACAACATACTATATACACTATGCACACGCATATATACATACACAACTGTATTGATTATATACCCATATGTATATATATATACTGGTACATATCCTTCTCGTGGTACAGACTGAGAGTAAGGTCATTTACCTGCCCACCCTATCCATGAACACTGTCCAATCTCTCTCTCCCCTTCCCCTCTCTCCCCCTCTCTCTCTATATATATATACACACTATATTACCTATCAGCCACCCTGTCCATGAACACTGTCCTCTGGCCTGTGATGCTAGGGGGGGAGGAATAGTCATCCTGAATGTAAGAAATCTATGTGTATAGCTGACAGTCTCTACATTTGAGAGACAAGAGGTAAATAACAATATCAGAGATAGTGAGTGCTAGGGGGAGTGGGGTAGTCATCCTGGGGGGTGAGAGGTGAAGAAAGTTACAATGAATATAACTATACAACAGTCCATGATTGCTGCGTATCAATACACATACACTATACCTTCTTATGTATGCCGTCAACCAATTGATGCAGTGCTACATACTCTATGAACATAGACATCTATCTACATATATATATATATGTATGTCTACTATAATATATACACATGTAATGTATGTATATAGGTACCTTCTTGTGAATCCCATCGAACAGCTGGTGCAGTGCTGCTCTATGAACACAATATACATACACACATATATATAGCTATATAGATATATATCCATATATGTATATATAAATATATATAGTAATACACACCTTCTTGTGGATGCCATCGAACAGTTGGTGCAGGGCCGCATACACACATGCATAAACATAAATACCAATATATATTAGTATCTATATACATATATATACATATGGTATTAATACAAATATACACTATACCTTCTTGTGGATGCCATCAAACAGCTGGTGCAGTGCGGCATGCTCTATGAACATGGATATCTCAGCCACACTGCCGTATCTGACTAGACCTAGGACATCACTACGGCTCATGTTTCTAGAGTAAGGGTCTAGAGAGAGAGAGAGAGAGAGAGAGAGAGGTATCTCACAAGGCCAAGTACATCACTCCTGGACATGTTTCTGGGTATGAGGGGGCAGAGAGAGAGAGAGAGAGACAGTAACTGGAATGCCTGACAATGGGTTGTAGTGAGTGCTTTATAAATTGACAAGTTATGTTGTACCTGACCCACTCTCCGATGTCAATCTCTGGTGTCTCTTCCTCCTCCTCCTCTTCCTGTACAGTCTCATCCACAGTGACCTGAGGTGTTAGAATATCTAAAATATACATACATATATACGTTGTAGGCGCTCTCTTCATGGACAGTGACGTCCGCAGTCACCTGGCGTTATATACATACAAATATGTTCGACACAAATATGGTATATTTATATATATACTATACATATGTACATACCACTGTGTGTCTGACCAGTGGTCTTGATGTCACATATATAGAATATAGTATGTATACCCACAGTATCTCTCTATATATATATCTCTCTCTCCATATACTAACACAGTATGCTCTCACCACGGTGTGTCTGACCAGGGGCCTTGATGTGACACGCATGGTCTGGAGGGGGGCATCCATGCCTGATATATTAGTATGGTATAATATATATATACTTCTATATATATAGTGCAGATACAATGATTGTCTCCAGGTATATTTGGATATATATATATATATATATACACGCATGGTCTGGAGGGGGGGGTCCATGCCTAAGGGTCAGGGTATGTATAGAGTATGGACTAGACTAGCACATCAATATATACCAACCCTATATGTATTATACTACTCTACACATATACCGTAGTATTTATACCTGGTAGGATAAACCCTCCTGCCAGTATGCATGTCTGGCCAAATATAAAACTACTCTATACCAATATATATACTAATATATACAAATATATATATATACTATATACTATTGTTATGTTACCTGGCAGTATGAACCCTCCTGCCAGTATGCACGTCTGGCCATCTATACCACAACTCCATATCAATATATATACTAATATATACAAATCAATATATATATTATATATACTATTGTAATTATACCTGGTAAGATAAACCCCCCTGCCAGTATGCATGTCTGGCCATCGGTGGCAAGACTCTACTATAATATAGATACTTACAAACACATACACATACATATATATACATATATACAGACTAACCGGGTAGGATGAACCCCCCTGCCAGTATGCATGTCTGGCCATCGGTGGCAAGGGCAGGGGGGATGCGGAACCTGAGGGTTACATAAGACATTGTATAGTATATATATAAATATAACAAGGTATACATGTATATACACAAACATATATCCATATATGTATTGGTGACAAGGGCAGGGGGGATGCGGAACCTGGGGGATATATGTATCATAACATCTATGTAGATATATACAATATACAGTTACACACATATGTGCATGTTACGTATATGCACTATACCTTCCCGTTTGTGGCCAGTAGAATGGGTAGCTGTACTCCACACTGCCACTGAAGGAGAGGGTCTCGGCAGCTGAGGCCGACCCTGCTCCTAGATATTAATATAGTTTGATTATACTATATACATATATATATATATACACTGCCAGAGAAGGAGAGGGTCTCGGCAGCTGATGCTGATCCGGCGCCTAGTAATTAGTATACTTTGATTATGCTATACATGTACATACATATACATATATATATATGTATATATACACTGCCAGAGAAGGAGAGGGTCTCGGCAGCTGAGGCAGAGCCAGCACCATATTGTGAGTTACATATATACAGATAAGAAGAGAGAGGGATAAAGTCTCTCCCTACCGCAAAACCATATTGTGAGTTATGAGTATACTCATGGAGAGGAGAGAGTAGGATAGAGTCTCAGCAAACGCACATCCTCAAGATCCTACATATACACATAAGCATCCTCACAATGTGTACCTAGTGGCACCGAGCCAGCTGCTATCGTATCGTATCGTATCGTATCGCATACCACATACATATATATACGATACTATAGGACAATATTCTACACATACCTAGTGGCACCGACCCAGCTGGCAGCTGCACCAGCATACCATAGAAACGTGTTATATACTATGCACTACCTGTAGAATTACTATATATATATAACTGTATAGTACATATAGTACTACACCCATATCATACCTAGTGGCACTGACCCCGCTGGCAGCTGCACCAGCAATCTCCAACCACTTCTGACAGGGGTGGCAGACAGGGACGTGACTGTGGGTTAGAGAGAGAGAGAGAGAGAGATAGAGAGAGAGAGAGAGAGAGAGAGAGGTAGTCTCCAGCCACTTCGGACAGGGGTGGCAGGATCATATATATATATATATATATGAGTACTCACCGTTGACATGTAGCTCGTACAGCTGCCCCGCCAGTGCACTCTGCACTGTGCCTGTCCGGCCCCTGTCCTTCTCCCTGACCTCCTGGGTGATGTACATCAGCTGCACAGGGGCACTTGATGCCTTATATCAGTAAATAGGTCTGGTTACAGTACATATACACTATTGGGTGATGTACATCAGTTGGACAGGAGCAGTGGAGGCCTAACGTGAGGTGGGTATATGGTAGATTAGTATATAAAGTATATAAAGATATGCTCATCATGGGTGATGTACATCAACTGCACAGGGGCTGAGGCAGGCTAAATGTCAGTATACATAGGAACAGTTATATATGTATTGTTATACGTATATGTGAGACTGGGTGATGTACATCAGTTGGACGGGGGCGGAGGCAGGCTGAGCAGTTGTATCAGAAATAATGGCCTGTTGCCATGGACTAGTACACACTGTACATATGGCGTAAATGATATACACACTTACACCCACCTTAGCCTGCCCTGCATGCACATGGATACACATCTCTATACATATACACTAATACCCACATAGGTCATCCAAATATTTGTCAGTATCTATATATATTTACCTTAGCCTGCCCTGCATGCACATGGACGTACTTGCCAGACTCAGACCGGTCCTGGACATGAGAAGAGAGAGAATATATGTATCATACATACACACATACATAGCCTCTGTCATACCTCCTCTGTCTCCACCTCATGGACTGATCTGACCAGCAGCATATACTATAGCTTCTATATCGACTATACATACATATTTATATATACACACACACACACACACACATATATATATGCTATATCTATCCACTCCTACCTCCTCTGTCTCCACCTCGTGGACTGATCTGACCAGCAGCATGGCAGAGCAGGAGGGGCTAGGAGTAAGGGGATGAGTGTACATGTATATATGCATGGATAGAGAGAGAGAGAGAGGACTCATCTGACCAGCAGCATGGCAGAGCAGGAGGGGCTGATGGTAAGGGAGATATCTATATACATAAGACATATATATATATATATATATATATATATATATGTATATACATATAGAGAGAGAGAGAGAGAGAGAGAGAGAGGACTCATCTGACCAGAATCATAGCTAAGCAGGAGGGGCTGGGGGTAAGGTATATACATAATAGATAGAGACAGAAAGAGAGAGTAGAGATATAATGAGTGAGACAGATGTACACACCTGCCAGCCTCGACCGAGAGGCATGGCACCCCTGCCTCCAGGTACCATACATACATATGATATACATATATTGATATGATTTACATATATAGATATGATATATATACATATTGATGCCACTCTCTCACGTAGTATACATTAACGTACCTCCTAGACTCAATGCCTCCAGGTACCATACATAGATATGATATATATATATATATATATATTGATGCCATTCTCTCTTCTAGTATGCATTAAGGTACCTCCTAGACTCCACCGATAGGCATGGTACCCCTGCCTCCAGGTAGCGACGCACAGAGACAGAGGTCTCGGGGGTCTAAGGGGTAAGAGAACGATAATTGTATTCAGATATTTCTGACCATTCACAATACACTACTATCCATACCTCTGGTAGTGCCGTGAGTGCCACTGCTGCCAGCAGAGATGTGCAGGAGTTCTTGGACCGGATGGCTGGGTGGTTAGAGACATAACAGAGTGGCAACTAGGACATCACACAAAGGAACAAATTGACAGACGTATCCGTTCCTGACATAATCATAACTCTATCTCTAAATGTATAATCTATACATATATCTACATCACTGTATACTCACCCAGGTCCAAGAAGTGGGGTGTCACAAACACATTGTCCCTGCTTAAGGGTCCAGTGGCCATGTGCACAAGGGCATCCAGCCAGAAGGGGCACCAGGATGTACTGTCAGAGTGGGTGCCTAGATATTAGTGGGTATGTACGTACGGACTTATATACATATATACACTATGGGTATATAACACAGGTATGTAGCCAGAAGGGGGACCAGGATGTACTGTCAGAGTGGGTGCCTAGTATAAGTATGTATATATACGTGGATAGATTATACATATACATATATATATACATATATATATACTATGTGTATATATATAGTATATGTATCCAGCCAGAAGGGGGACCAGGAGGTGGAGTCGGAGTGGGTGCCTGGTGTTAGTACTTTAGACTAAGACTATTTATCAGTACCCAAAAACACCCTACTGGACTAATACACGCCATCCTCACCTGTGACCCCGTACCATGTTGTCTCGGCATAGGTGCGTGTGGTGTCAAGGCCCTAGGGGGTTAGCGTTAGAACGAAGTGGTTCATACCCATACATGAATGTTACCCATTTGTTATGTCACTTATATATTTGATATAATATAAGTGTATGTGGCCCTGGGATGTCAGAAAGGAACCCTAAGTCTTATAGAAAGCATAGACATTTGGTGTGTTTGTTGCACATAGATGTATTGTATTGTCAAGGCCCTAGAGAGTTAGTGTTAGAGTTGATTCACACACCAATATACAATGTCACATGTATCATGGCATTGAGAAACTTCAATAACTATCTCAAGAAGTCTTTCTTAATGTACCTGGTATCATACTGCCATTGCACTCTCCAGCCTAGACTCCTTGCCACACTCATTGATATATACATATATATGTATATTAACACATCCTAAGAGCCTTCTCTGAGTATACTATACCCACCTGGTATCTTACTGCCTGTGGCTTCTCAGCCATTGCACTCTCTCTCCTAGACTCCTTGGCCAGGGCACCCCCAAAGCCAAAGGACTGAGGGCCTGACCCTCCGTGCATGCGCCTACTATGAGGAAGAGTATACCATTATATACAGAGTTTAACCAGAGCCATGTACACACCTGGCATAAGAGGCAATACTATGTACATACACAATGTATCTACCTGCTCTTCTTGGGCATGGCCAAGCCCACTCTCTCTCCATCAATAGATAAATACACTATCAGAGTATAATGAAATATACTTTGGGAATACACATATTAATCTATACCTGCCCTTCTTTGCCTTGGGCATAGCCCCTCTCTCTCTCTCCATCCTTCTAGATCTAGGTGGAGCCATGGAGACCTCGTCCATAATGGGGGCTGGGGGTTAAATACAACAGAAAGGTCTAAATATGGTTACATTAGTATTTGAATATATGTGTTGTAGGGCATCCATACCTGCATTTCCAAGTGCCATGGCCATCATTGGTGGAGGGGGACCGCCTGACAGTTAGTATAGTATGAATACATAGATGTGAAAGTTAGTATAGTAAACATATATATACAAAAATATATGTGCATATACATATGTATATATACCTATCGGTACCAGTCAGAGAATGCAGTGGTAGCAATACACATACAGAAGTCAAAGAAAATTGTGGGGAGCAAAGAATACTCAGAATTCAGGATTGGTAGGAGGACTTGAGGCAAATACAACACACTCCCTAGAATATGTATCACAATCATTAACATGCACCACTAGCTATACAAATATATACATATATATACATATTATACATATACATATAATAGTATAACACCACTTAGTACATATAATACATACCCGCACCTGGTGGGGGACACTCACACATGCATATATAGGTATATACATATATATAATATATATACATATTATACATATACATATAATAGTACAACACCACTTAGTACATATAATACATACCCGCACCTGGTGGGGGAGGGGGAGCCATGGACATACTGCTGCTGGGGGTGAGTCATGGAACAACCAGGAATAGAGTCTATAACAAAGGTAATAGATACATACCACAGCTACCTAGGTCATGGGACCACCAGGAATAGGGTATCTAACAGAATACAGGGAGAATTATGGGATCGGAACACCAGGAATAGAGTCTATAACAATGGTAATAGAGTAAACATTGGGAACTAGTCAATATGCAACTGATACAGACCACAGATACCTAGGTGGGAGTGGGGGTGATGTCATTCCTGGCGAGAAATCCTCAGAGTCCTCGAAGGCGGCCTAGTATAAGGGAGTAAGGAATACATATACATTAAATGTATAATTATTCAGAACACATATATACATACATGTATACAACATGCAGAGAAATCCTCAGAGTCCTCGAAGGGGGGCTGGGGTTAGTGAATGCAATACACTACATACTTATGAGCAAAAGGATAATTGTACAAAGTAAACGAAGGTGAATATGCAATAATATTGTATCATATCTTCAGAGTCCTCGAAGGGATGCTGGTATAGGGGAGTTAAGATTATACATACATACAATGAATGTATAATTGTACAAATCACATATGCACATATGCCCACACTACTATTGAACACAACTATATACCTCGCTCTCCTCCTGGGGCTCCTCCCATACATTCAAACATATACATTCATGTCTAACCATCTATATGTGTGTACATCTATCCATACATATATGTATCTCCATACCTCGCCCTCCTCCTGGGGCTCCTCCTCTGCCTCCTCGGCATCAGTGACCTGGGGGTGAGAGAATAGTATTTAAACACACACACACATATATATATGATAATGAATTAATAGTTGAGTCTATCTTTTAATGATATAACTAATCCATTAACTATATAATTCATTATGTCAATACCTCGTTGATCTGTAGGAATGACAGCACCATCACAATAACACCACTTACATACACAATATATATATATATATATACATATAATGGATACAAGTATATATATATATACGGTATTACCTCGTTGATCTGTAGGAATGACAGCACTGCATCCTCCCTCATCGATGCCTCCCTGTCCCTGTTGGAACGGCCCTGGGTCTGAAGGTTAGTATACTAAA
>BDIP01000824.1:4208-14389 GCA_003568945.1 Kipferlia bialata
ATACACTGATGATACACTGAGTCCCCATAGCCATAGCTTGATCATCTGGGGGGAGAGAAGAGATACATACACACAGACACAAGGGATGCATAATAGAGAGGTGGTACTAGCATAAAACAGTGTACCTTCTTAATCAGCTCCCATGCGCTAGAAATCTTGGCATTACGCTCAGTGTCGGCAACGGGCCTCTTCCTATTGCGTCTCTCCCTGTTATCAGAAGACTCTATATCCCGTCAGCTAACCAATGAGTATCTATCTAGGGTGGGACGCAGGTATCTCACATCTGCATACTATCCACGCACCTGTCCTTCTGGGCCTGCCCCCCATGTCCATCCACCCAGTTGAGGTCGAGGGGGGGGAGAACAGGTAGGGGGAGAAGGGTGCCTGGGGTGGGGGGGGGGGGCGAATAGAGGGACAGAGAGAGAGAGATTGACCTATATCCACACTGCCGCACCCTGCATGGTCTCCTCTGCCAGGGAGACTGGGACGGCAGGGGGCATCGGGGTCTTGGACTGGGGTTAGGTCAAGGGGCAGGTAGCCACATACTATAATATATACAATCAATCTACGTATCACATGGTAACTCATACATAATACACGCACCTTGTGGCATGCAATGACTGAGAAGGGCGAGTCCCTAGGCCCATCCTCCAGACAGAGCTCGGAGGGGGGCTTGGCACCTAGCCTGGCAGTGAGAGAGTGGTAAGCAATTAAAATATAGAGGGAGAGAGAGAGGTACTGACCTGCAGAGCTGGTTGAGAGGCCCTGGTAGCACTGGGTCACTGGGGTATCTCTCAGGGGGGTATACAGCGGCCAGGACAGAGAGAGCAGCAGGTACGTTGGGGGATAGAGCCGACCCAGCTGACTGGATGAGGGACAGGGGGTACTTGGCTGGGGGTCAGAGGGAGTGGGGGAGTTACGTAGAGAGAGATAACTGCGACAGATATACATATGGCATATACCCACCCGAGAACGATGGCTCCCTCGCGTCTGCCACCAATGCATTGGCACCCAGTCTGCGCTGCATGAGGGATGTGAACACACCAAGGTCGGTGGAGGGAGAGGTCTCGGCAATGCCTGGGATGTGAGTGTATGCAAAGTAGAGTATCAGGTCCTCATTGGCTGAGTCATACATGAATGATACATGCGCCACACCCTGGAATGTCTGCTTGACTGCCTCTGAGGAGTATGCCTCGGAGTCTCTGTCTGGGAACAGGCACCCCCTGTACCTGGGGGGTGAGGGGAGGGGGAAAAGGTTATAGGGACACTTGTATTGTAGTCATAGGTTCATGGGCAGCTATGGATCTATATATGTGTATGACACATCGTACCTGTGCCATGCTGTTTGGTCCATGCCTGCCTGTTGCAGTTCCTGGTCCAGATCTGGGAACCTGGGGTTATAAGGAGGGTGGGTGATATATGATACATAGTCATATTACTCCTCACATACAATGGCGCATATACATGATACACACCTGTCAGGGGGGTTC
Organism: Kipferlia bialata; assembly: GCA_003568945.1. NCBI lineage: Eukaryota > Fornicata > Kipferlia > Kipferlia bialata. The sequence goes on from BDIP01000824.1 coordinate 5,699, forward strand.
ATGATGGGGTGGTACTCCAGAGAGGCCATTACGGTCTGGTCACCTGGGGTGAGGGGGTAGGTGGGGTACAGAGCATATATATATATATATATATATATATACATATACATACGGAAACATACCTGGCCAGAGGTGCTCTGGCAGCACCAGGTCCCCACCCCTTGCCTCTCTCTCCCTCTCCCCCATCCTGCTCTGCTGCTTAAGGAGAGCCAGTCTAGTAGAGGCATCCCTCAGAGACACCCGGGAGGTCTCCTTCCTACGCACCTGCAGTTAGGGTGCATATATACTTATATATATGAATATTACACTACACTATATATACAGTGCACCCATTACCTTCTGGTTGTGTGCGGCCACGGCCCATCTGTCAGACATGCCAACCCCAGCCAGTAAGGCGCCACTGGCCAGCATAGACTCAGACAGAGACCCACCGGGGGGTAGGCCACGGGACACCTGGGGGTGAGGGGGGTGGGACAAACATCGTTGTATACATACAGTGATATAGTCTATATACTGCTGGAGCGAATACTACACACTATACCTGCTTGCCCTCGTCCTGCTCCTCCTCCCCCTCTCCCTCTCTCTCCCTCTTCTTGCTCTGGGTCCTGCCAGACCCCTTCCTGGTCACCTTGGCTCCCTTGGGGTTCTTCTTCTGGGTATCAGCACACAGACACCACTTGACAAGTATATACAAGTATGACACATTGAAGTGTGACCAATACATATATATCCACCCACCTTTGCCTTCTGCTGCAGGACTACCAGGGTGTCACCAGAGGACAGTTCCACGGTGCTCTCCTCTATCCTGTCCGGGTGGTATGGGCCAAAGCGTTCATGTCTGGTGTGTTAGAGTACGTATAAGATAGTTAACTCTATATACTCACCCCTTCTAAATGTGTAAATGAATCATACCACTTAGAGAGTGACTGTAGTACCACCCCACCCCACCTGTGCCTCGCCTTCTGCCACATCCTAGTACCTACACAGGCAAAGCCCTTGCACTGGGGATATACACCTGGGGGGTTAGAGGCCTAGACACTTCACTGTTCAATGAGTACTACACTATATTCATAAATATATATCTTGACGCCACCCACCTATCAGCCTGGCAGTCTTTCTGATGTATGACTTCATGCCCTCTCTCTCCTCCTCCGGGGGCTGGTCCAGGTGCTGGGTGCGGAACCTGGGGTCAGAGGAGAGGGGTGGGGGGTACACTAACGCCAGTAATCAAAACCAATGCACCAAGTAGTGTTGACAGTCTACATGCAGCCCACCTAGATGTGTGGTCTCCGAGGGGGTCTAGGCTCGACAGGTGGATGCTGGGGTGAGACGAGGTAGGTCAGATGGCATCGCGTAAGACATACACCCCCCCACCTTCTCGACTGCCTAGTTGTGTTGAGTGAGCGTGTCCAGGCATCCCACACACTACCCTTCTCCGTTTTGACTATGGAGTCAACGTCGCCCTCAGCAATGTCCACATCGTCCTCGGGCTCCAGGTCATCATCCTCCTCCTCTCTCTCTGCACCCTTCCTCTTAGACCTCTTGCTAGGCGGCACTAGAGACCCCAGTACCCAGTTCGGCCTGATGTCAACATGACACTACAATGAATACTATTCACAAAGTACATAATCGACAGCGTCCAGATTCAGATACACCCACCTCTTGTAGAGATTCTTCGTGAAGCTGTAGACTGCGTCTGGGACACCAGCTGCCATCATGTCTCCCGCGAGATAGGCAGCTGTGGGGGGGACTGGGGGTTAGAAGGATGGTGATATAGTCACCCTTGTCTGGGAGAGCCAGTACACATAATACCGATATTGACCCACCCGAGTGTATGTGCTTGACCTCCACCGCTGCCCTCACACTCAGGGCAACGTGCTCCTCGGCAGTGGCCCATATCTCCTGGGGGGTGAGACACACACATACACACATCTATATATATGTGCATACTGTCCTACGCACCTTGAGCCCTGTGTCCGTGGCCTCGGGACTGGCCCTAGCAAAGTCACATCTGTACCACAGGTCCTCGGACCCGTCTCCCTCCATGGCGGTCCCCTCTGCCTTCTCCCCACTGCCACTGGATCTGGTCCAGGAGGTCACAACGCTGGCAGCGGCCTGGGGGTCAGTATAAGACCCACTGCAACACTCACTACGCTCCTAATGCTCCTTACCTCGGTGACAAAGAGACGAGGCTCCAGGTAAGTGGTACCAACACCCTCATACTGAGCCAGAACCTCCCTGGGGGTCAGATAGTATTGTCGAATATACATACTATCCACATACACACACTATATCCACACCAGAACTCCTCATACTGTATACACACCCTCATACTGAGCCAGAACCTCCCTGGAGTCAGGTGGGATTGTCCGATTATGACACAATTCAACATACACTATTATCACACCGGAACTCCTCCTGCTCCTCATACTAGATACACACTATGTTAGAGAGTGTTGCTAGTACAGTGTTCCACACATGCACCATACCTGAACTCCTCCTGCTCCTCACACAATACCTATACACACACTATACACTATCCTGCATATCCATACCTGAACTCCTCCTGCTCTTCACACTTAACACATATACTATATACTACTCTAAGTATACACACCTGAACTCCTCCTGCTCCTCCTCGGCCTCCTTGATCCACTCCTCCACAGCTGCAGGGACACGGGGGAGCCTGGGGTGAGAGGGTGTGTGATAGTGAGTGTGTTACAAACTGATGTTTCATATGGGGACCCATAGTCGTAGATACCAACTAACACCCACCTGAACGAGAATGTCAGCTCATAGGCGTCGTTCTGGGGTGGGGGCGACGTCAGGCTGACCCCGTGTGTATCTGCCCAGGTGGACAGGTCGGAGAGGTACGAGGGAGGGGCCTCTCTCTTGCCAGACAGAACAGCCCTGGTGATGAGGAAAGGCATACACAAGTAAATACGTTTATACTCATTCATAACTAGTCAATGAGACAAGAGAGAGTTACATATGTGTGCACCTGATCGGGTCTGCCAGTGGTCTGATGAGACCCATAGTGACTAGGGGCTCAAAGAGGTGCTTGCCCATGGAAGTAAGGGTCTGGTTGCCTACGGTTGGTACATATTCATATATATATGCCACCCTATGCTCGTACCCAACTCTAATTTTACAAATGAAAATGGACTCAGTCACGCCCACCTGAGAAGTACTCGACCTTAGACAGGGGTAGCTGGGATAGGGTACCCCTCCTCTCCGAAGGTGTGAGGGCAGAGTACACAGAGCGGGGCATCTCCTGTTGTCAGTATCCATATAGTAGTATACGTATTGAAACATGTACGTGACATGTATGCTGATAGTGACAGGGAGGTAGATCCAAATTGTATAGTGACACACACTCACCAGGATGCCTACATAGCGGATGAGAGCTCCCACAGTCATACGTGCCCTGAGGCCTAGGGGTTAGAGAGTGTTCAATAGTATCAACACACCACATGCCTTCCTATTATCACACATATACATACGCCCACCCACCTCCCGCCGTGAATGTGCCGGGGGGCATGGGGGGGATGTGGGCACTGGTACCCGCACTATGGTGGACGGGGGTGATGGCGAGTCTGGGGTAAGGGCCATGGAGATATACCTTGATAAGCTGCACCTCCACCCACCTGTAGAGCAAGAGACTGAACTCCCTGATCCTGGCATACATCAGAGGTTCCACCCCAGGGGGTCCTCTCCAGAGGGTCTCTCCCTCCCCCTTGAAGTCAGCCTCTGTCTCTCCCTCTGCCTCCCCCTCTGCGTGCATGGGTGTCATCTGGGACATGGAGGAGAGGGGCACACCTGGGGCATCCAGGCATGGGGTGCTGTCCATGAGGGGGAGGGGTGCTAGTAGGGTCGCAGCCTCGACACCGGCATCCGTCAGAGTGTACATGCCCAGGACCTGGGGGTTGAGAGAGAGAGAGACAGTATGTATATCATACAGTGGATGTACACTGACCTGCTGCATCGTGCCCTCCTCCACCTGGGTCTTGATGATGCGGTCCAGGGTGCGTCTGTCCATGGTCGTCTTGGTCCCACTCATCTTGTCCTGGGCCTGGGGGTCAGAGGGGATATACAAGTATTGGTATGGTCACTACGCTGTAGACAACCACTATATGTCTGCCCCACCCTAGCATACTTGACTATCTTGGACAGGGGTCGGGCAGAGGGGGCACACGCAGCTGGGGGTGGGGTCGGTAAAGGGCGGTTATCTAAGTGTCAAAGAACACATATACACTCACACCCGTACCTAGGTACTGCAGGATGTACCCTGTGAGAAGAACCTTCCTACTCTGCTTACGAGGGGTTGCTAGCGGTGTGCCACCTGAAATTAGAGAGGTCAGGGGGAAGTGACACAGAGACACACAGGCAATGAATGAATATGGAACACACACACACTCATATCCACTCACCCATGCTGGGGGACCCTGGGTAGGACCGGCTGAGTGGTGATGCAGCGTACATCGAGGGAGTGGCTGACATGGCGGGTGAGGGGTGCATGTGAGCACTGGGAGTGGACAGGGTGGACACAGGCACCATGCCCATATCCATGTCTACATCCCCATGTGTCTGTCTCTGTCTGGCTGGGGTGCTAGGCACACTGTCAACCACAGCCCCAGGGGGAGGGGGTGGTAGCATTGCCTCGCCATCCATCTCACTCATACCCTCACCCATACCGGACGGGGGTGCAGGGGGGAGGGTCATGTCAGGCAGGCCCTGCACAGCGGCAGTCAGGTGGTCGGCAGCCACCTAGGGTAAATGGGGGCATTGACAAGAGGCCAACCCTTATTGGGAACTACAATACCAATAGGAAGAAATAACAGTGCAAATAGCAACTCCTTACCTGAGCCGGAGTCCTGGGCACTGGGATGGACACCGAAGGGTGGAGGGCAACCTAGTGGTGAGCAAAGAGGGGTTTAGAGCCAAGATTGTCTAACACATAGAAGTACGATTATTCAACCCGTACCTGTGCCCCTGCAGCAGCTGTCTGGTGGAATATGGCCGAGTGCAGCCTGTTCATGCTGAGCCCCACCGCCCTGTCCGGCACCTCTAGGTCCCACATGTACTGGTGACGGGGGTGGGGGATGTCAATGTAGGGCTGGCTCTGGGGGTGAGAGTAGATATGGTGGGGTTGGGAGAAGTATGGGACAATCCCCTAAAGAGTGAGAGTACCTCCGCCAGGTCCCTCCTTGCCTCCTCCTGGTCGGGTTCCTCAGAGATGTACAGCTCGTGCACAGTCTCCTTGTTCCTAGGGTGTAAGAGAGGTAGATGTATACACATACATGTATATATATGGGAGGGGTATATTTGACAAGGGTACGTAGAGTGGAAAGCGAGTATATACATGTGTCTAACCTCAGTTGTTTGTTTCTGATGAGCACCCCGTTCCTCTTGGAAATGTCATCTGCCACACCAGAGGTCACCTGGGATAAGACAGGGGGCGGGGGTTGTTAGAGCGTGGCAGAAAAGTCAAGAGTCACCAATTCTGAAACATATATATAAATAGTACCGCCCTTACCTTCTGCCTCGTGCCCAGGAGTCTTGACACGTCAGATGTCACTATGCCTGGGTATCTGATGACACTGGACTGCACAGCTGGGTGCAGGGGGACCCAGGGGGGTAGTCTGAGGGTGAGGGCGGGACAGGTACATTCGATCGGACCACAAGAATGAATATATATATAGAACTACCGTACCTACTGACCGATGCGTATCGTATCTTGGAGAGGGGCGTCCACACCGTTTCGGTTCCCTCGTCCGATATGCCCTTCCCAGTCCACCTGGCATGAGAGGGGGAGTAGATGACTATCTAATGCATATGTAGTGCTGATGCAGGGCTGTACCTCAGGTAGAGTTCCTGGACCCCAGTGCTAGCTGTCACTCCCTGTGATACAACGTTCTGGGTCTCCCTCCTCCGAGACTCTCCTGACACGGCACCAAACTGGCAGTGAGGGGGGTAATCTATGTAGAGGGAAGAGAGTGGAGTAACTGAACCCATTGATTCGCGATATATGGTTGGGTAGAGAGTGAAGTGATACCTTGTCCAGCTGCTTCATGAGACCGACCACATAGGACTTCCTCCGCTTGATGATCTGGGGTCAGCAACCATTGGAGGGGGATCGTGATACATGGCAGTACTACTAGCACTGGTACAAATACCAATGCCACTACGGAAGAGACCTCTCCTAACCTTGTGATCAGGCCCAGGCACCACTCCATGCCACTTGCCTAGGGGTGAGGAAGGGAGGTAGGGGGTGACTTCATACAAAACAACAACCCAGAGTGTTCAATCAGTACATACCATTCTGCATGGCACATAGACTGTCCAGGGGAACCCAGCCTGTGCTCTCACCCTGGGGTCATATATGTATGTGATTAATGCCAAGCAATAGCGCTGTGATAACTATGGTGTCATCCATAACTCTAAGCGAATGGGAGTAGTATATAAATATTACCTTCAGAGCCAGTCTGGCGTGGCTCTTCAGTGTCTCGATACAGGCAGTGTCCACATGGGGGAGGTTGGGGACAGCTCTGCGGTTGGAGACGGGGTTATGGAAGAAGCTTCTCAATACAATATATATAAAGTTCATATATATCTCCCCTACCTAGTGTCTGTCCGTCTCCACCTCATGAGTATCTGCATGTCAGACATCCCCTCCACAGTCGATGCCAGACACACTAGGGTGGTGGCTACACTAGTCGGCTTGGAACCCTGGCAGTTAGAGACACAGTGGAGTATACTATAGATAGACGCTGATACATACTAAAACTGTCGTCTTCCCCCACCTTCGCTGTCTTCTTGTTTGGCCCCTTGGCCACCACTCTCACACACCGCACACACCCAGTCTTCTCCAGCTGCTTGACCTGTTCTGTTAGATCAAAGGTAAGGAGAGAAACCCTGTATCATTCTGCATCTGATAACAACAATGACACACGCCCTCCTCACCTGGTAGAACACTGCCTTTGCGTCTGTGGACATCCTCTTGGTCTTGGGGTCGGGGGAGGCAGCCACGATGGCCTGGTGTGGGAGGAGGAGGGGATGTATTACGATGGAACTATTATTGATAACAGAATCATTAGTATGTCGATATATACACCAGCAACCCACCTTGAGCTTTGCTATGAGGTCCATCTGCACTGCACCCATTGTGCCATAGCCTGCTATGACCTCCAGTAGCTGCAGCCCCACTGGTGTGCCAGAGGTCTCGGACAGACCAAGGGCCCTGGCGTGAGGTAAAAAACTATCACACTAATAATATTATATGCATCATAATTGTGATAGAGGTATCTGACCATGTTACATACCTTGTCCTGACGTCTGTCCTGATTGAGAGTGATGGGTCCCACCCCTCCTGGGTCTGGGACACGTCAAGGTTAGTCTGACCGTCTATTAGGAGGGAGCGGTGACGCTGCCTTACGGTTAGGAGAGACGCCTCAGCGGAGAGAAAGAAGTATACACCTCAATTAGTAGACAGAGAAGAAGAAGGGGAGGGGGGGGGGGTACACTGTATGTCTCCACTAGGGGTATGAAAGGAAGTGGAGGCTAGCAACCGAAAAATTACGACAATTGTAGCCGAGAGAGAGAGAGAGAGAGTATATACAAAATATGAAAGGAAACATGTGTATAGGGGGGGGGGGGGGGGGGGGGAGGGGGGCCGGGGGGGGGGGGGGGTGGGGGGGGGGGGGGGGGGGGGGGGGGGGGGGGGCTGGTACTAAGGGTATGTTGTATTAGTGCTACACATAATGGTGAAGGACACTACCCCCCACCTGTCACAACTATCATATCCACCTTGGCCTCTCTGGATATTGCATCTTCGTACAGTCTCTCTCTAGCCACACTCTCAGGGTTGCTAGCGGTGGGGATATGATATATGATGTGATACTGACAGGCAGGCACTGTATACACTATCCAATACTCAGACCCACCCAGCCTCCAGATGCATGTCACTCAGTTGCACAATCACATAGGTGTCCGCGGCTCCCCCGTCCCGTCCATCGGTCACGCCCTCTGGTGGTGTGTCCATATTGGTACAGTACACCCTGTGAGAGAGGGGTATCAGTCTGAGTGAGACTCTGACCAGATTCCCACTCCGAATCTCAATGTTTTGAGGCCATCGAGTCAAGTCATGACTTTGCCAATGAAGCAATAGAAGTCTAATACCATTCCACTCAACTTCTCAAGCTTTGTGTATTACTAGCAACTCAAAACATGGATCGTCTACGACCATTTACTATCTTATAAAAACACTCTCCTATACTGAGGTACAAACACAAAACCATTCCTAATAACACGACAAAAGAAGTCAAGGCAAACAGAGCCCTAACTTATACACAGAGAACCTGCCATCCTGTCTCTCAAACAACCATTGCACCCTGCATTGCATACTGAACTGTATGCCAGAATGACATGCAAACAGCCTATAGCTATACTGCGAGGCTTCACTCCTGGGCGACACCAGCCTCAGCCTCAGCCTCAGCCTCAGCCTCAGCCTCAGCCTCAACCTCCTTGGACTCTACCTCAGCGACAGGGGCCTCGGCCTCGGCCTCTACCTTTCTGGCCTTCTTGGCCTTCTTGGCCTTGCGGGTCTTGGGCTTGGCCCCCCACACAGACTGGGACTTGCCCTGGGGGTGAGGAGGGGAGGGGGGGGGGGGGGGAGGGAATATACGCACCCCA
>BDIP01000827.1:0-10816 GCA_003568945.1 Kipferlia bialata
AGAGAGAGAGAGAGAGAGAGAGAGAGAGAGAGAGAAAGAGAGAGAGAGAGAGAGATGAAGAGTATATACCTGGCAGCCCCAGCACTCCGTTGGTGGCGATATCCATCTTGATGAAGTAGCGCACGTTGTTGCCGGCCTGGCCTTCACCGTCATCATCGTAGTGTGCCTCGCATACAACATCTCTGGCATGAGAGAGAGGGAGAGAGAGAGAGAGAGAGATGCCTCGCATACAACATCTCTGATATAAGACTCTTATGTATCACTCTTATGATAAGAGAGAGAGAGAGAGATGCCTCGCATACAACATCTCTGGCATGAGAGAGAGGGAGAGAGAGGTATATATATATATCATTACCATGATTCCGACATGTATCATACCTGCCCGGTATCTCGTATGCATGCAGCTCCTCAGACATGGACCAGGGAATGTTGGAGGGGACCTCGACCTGGCATAAAGGGGTGTAGAGAGAGAGAGAGAGAGAGAGAGAGTATATATATTCCCTACATTGTATAGGGAATGTTGGAGGGGTACCTCGACCTGGCATATAGGGGAGTAGAGAGACTCTCTCTGAGAGAGTACTGGAAGGACCAACCTGGATTGGGAAGCGAAGGGTCGACCTAGCAGCCACTTCTGTCACTCTCTCCTCCCTCATGAGGTTGATGGTGAAGATGGGGGTACTGGAGGGGTGAGGCAGAGCCTAAATAGGGGGAGAGAGAGAGAGAGATATGGGAGATATAAATAGCAACGACAGTGAGTATAGACGTCGAACGGGATCCAATTAGTAGTGTAGATATTGAATACCTGTGCACTGCAAGATGGTGCTTTCTGTTGTGATTGTCGCTGTAGCACGTGTGCTCCTCCCCGCAGAGCGTTATCGTCACGCTGGGTATCAGAGGGTAGAGAGAAAAGTCACCGAAAGTCGCGAGTGTGAGAGATATACTATTGAGACAGAGAAGGGGGATAATCCCGCCCTACCAGTTCAGAGTGATGTCCGTCTGAGGGGTGTAGGTCACCACGGCCTGGATGGTCTCTCCTGACAGTGAGGTGCGGACCAAAGAGTCAACAATTTTCTAATCTGGCACAATATGCATCCATATATACATATCGTGGCACACCTGGGAAGTAAAGAGGCACAGGCCTCCCCCACTCCACGCTCATCTCGCCATCTGTCGTGAATAATCCCATCTCAACGTGTAATAGAGACTTGCATATGTGATGCTCATTGACGCGAGTAAACGGACCGTTTGAGACGTCGAATTAGTCCATTGGTCTATAAATAGACATATAAAATTAGACATACTACTGGTATATTTATAGCAGTGAAGCATTAAAAGGAGTCCCAGTGGTTCCTTTTAGCCAAGAATCACCCAACTACTAGGTCTTGACAATGATCACGGTCATCTTTCGAGTTTGGTACTGCAAAATTGACACTGTTAAATGAAAGCCTCAAGTGCTTTGAGTGTGTGAGACGCCACTGTGATCGATACGATATGGCACATGTAGATAGTCCCTCTATTGTGGGACCATTGAGCATCGTCTTCAGTACAACACCACACAGTTCTCCATATGAGTACAGGGTAAATGTATTGGATTGGGATATCAAGCAAAAATACTGTTGGCTGAACGTGAAAGAACATACATCCACAAAAATCTTCGTGGAATATTCCTCACTCTCTCCTTTTCAACTTCAGACTGATACCCACCAGACAATGGTGAGTGCATAATAATGAGTGTATGGGGTTGGGATGTATGTTCTTGCCATAGTGATTGTCCTCACATATATCGATACGGCATGTAACAATCATGTGAAGTGTGTGATTCTAAGAATAGAAACGTGCAGGGAACTGTACACCGCTTCTTTACTCACTGTAGTCACCTCCATATTTCGGTCTCTCCCACTCTCTCTCCCCTTATCTCCTCCTTCCATTCCCTAGCTCTCTTCTGATTCAGCAGGGAATACCGATTCTAGCCATCCGCCTATATGTCTCTCGACGCATAATCCCCCCTTCATCTCTCTGCCCCCCCCCCCCTCTCTCTGCCTCTCTCTCTCTCTGTGGCATCCCCCTACATCTCTTTGTATAGGTCTTCTTTCCCTCAGGGAACTGCTGCCTCCTACTACTCACTCTCTCTCCCTACATTATTGTGTATGTGAGATAGTATGTATTTCTCTCATGCTAGGGAACCGCTGCCTCGTATGTCGCCCCTTCCAAGCCCAGGTCATTCCTCACAGCCATCAACTGCATGGACGGGAGGTATGCACTGTGTACATTATATAGTATACTAACTGTAATGATGATTGTTTCTATGTATGTCCCCAACTGCATGGATGGGAGGTATTTTCATACGTATACTATATACTATTAAGTAATATCCTTGTATGTCACACGCTTCTCTACCCACTTTCCCTCTGCTCCCCCCCCCAACCTCTCCCTCTAGTATCAAGGCACAGGTCGTACTGTGGTCTATCTCTCCCTATTCTCTCTCTTACCCTCTCATCCTCTACTACCAGGACCCAGATCCAACTAATCAGATGGATCGTACACTTCTTTGTTTTCACTCCCTCTCTCTCTTTCTCTCACTCTATCTCTCACTCTATCTCTCTATGCTCCTCTAATACCAGGGCCCAGATCCCACTGATCAGGTGGATGATGGAGAAGTTTGAGGTATGAATATATGATATTATATCACTAATGCTGACCTCTCTCTCCCTCTCCCTCTATATGTGTGTATATTTACCATTCCAATATATACTATTCCTTATGTCTAACAATAGGGTGACTACGTAGACTCCATCACCGAGGCTGATCTCCTCTCTCTCTCTCTCTCTCTCTCTCTCTCTATGTGTCGTATATATATATATCTATATGTATTATACTCTAACATATCTAATTATAGGGTGACTATGTGGACTCCATCACTGATGATGACCTCTCTATCTTCCTCTATCCCCCTCTCTCTCTATATATATAATGACATATATATGTGTGGGTGTACTATGTATATATATCTAACGCCAGGGTGACTATGTAGACTCCATCACTGAGGCAGGGCCTGTCAGGTTCTTCGCCATGGGAGACAGTGCACCCCAGAAGCACAGGTGGATATAATATATTCCATGCATAACAGATACTGTCTCTCGATAGTGCATGTGTGTATATATGTTATATCCACTCACCCCAGAGACATATATGCCAACATGATGGAGAGGATCGACATCAGTGTGCACAAGCACGGGAGCAGGTAGAGGATACATATAGTATAGTATATATATACTATAATATGTACTATATATGTATATATATATAGGATAGACATCAGTGTGTACAAGCATGGGAGCAGGTGGGTATTTATATGTATATATTTATTATATATATACTATACTATGTAATATATGTATATCTATGTATGGGATCGACATCAGTGTGCACAAGCACGGAAGCAGGTATAGTATCCATATAGGTCTACATTCACAGTTTATCGTCTCTGAGAAAGCACGTTCTCTCTCTCCACACTCTTAATAGTTCTTAACCCCAGGGTCATCATCATTGCTGCCCATCCATCCTGTGCTGGCAATGTGTGCTGTGACAAGGATCAGGTATATACTATATATATATACTATATTATATAGATACTATATATATATAGTTTATATAGAGTATATATAGTATGCAATGTGTGCTGTGACAAGGATCAGGTATGTATATTGCTATATGAACTCTCTATATACGTACGTACATATAGTATGTCCCATTAATTACATTCTATGTGTACTGTGACAAGGACCAGGTATGAGATATATATGTGTTGATTAATGCGTGTGATTGTTACTATATAGTTCCATGTATTATTTGCAAGTATGTATATGTGTGTTGTGACAATGACCAGGTATCGTGTGTTCACGTCTATCCATATATACATATAGCATCTGATAGCTCTCTAGTAGTATATTTCGAGACTACCACCATATATATATGAATTTTGAAGTTGTATATACAATTGAATTAGTTGTAACCCCCAGAAGACCCAGCTGCACCAGGCCGTGAGGACTCTCAAGGGTCTGTACCCATCCTGCAGGGTGGAAGGTACTCTCTCTCTCTCTCTCTCTCTAACTCTAACTCTAACTCTATGGATATTCGTATACCTAGACACATACTTAGACTTCTCGTCTTCTCTCTCTCCCCCTCTACACCCTTAATGCCAGGTGTATGGGTGTCTCTCTAACTCTACACCCTCCATTCATTTATACATTGGTCGCTCTCTCTGTCCCTCTACACCCTTAATCCAAGGTGTGTGGGTGTGGCCTGACAGTGGCAAGGACTGGGAGGACGTGGAGGTGGTGGTCATAGCGGAGTAAGATGCACTCTATCATGGCGTCCCTATCTGCCTCTATATTGAAGAGACTCTCTACTTGAGAGAGAGAGAGAGATGGAGGTGGCAAGGACTGGGAGGACGTTGAGGTTGTAGTCATCGCAGAGTGAGGGGGAGATAGAGAGAGAGAGAGAGAGATTAAGGTCGTAGTCATAGCAGAGTAGGCAGACAGATGCTTGATGGTGTATTAATAGACAAGACAATTACCTGAGGAAGTGTGGTTTTAGTATGGACTCCATAGTATGGAGTACGAATCATACTATGGAGTGTGTGTTGTATGAGATGATTAATGAATTTATGAGAGTTCTCTCTGAGAACTATCAGGCATTGTGGATACTCTACCATTGATATACGATAGGGCTGATGATCCCAAGTATTCAGCCAAGACCCAGAGTCATGTAATAATTATCATTGCTAACCGGCCTATTGCTTCCACCAATACTGATGGTGTTGATGATAGTGATTTTCAGCCATTGGGACTTCATCAGCATTGCTGACAGCAACACTACAGTATAGTACATACTCTATTTACAACAAGAGTGATATCCTCAGACGGCGGCCACCTCTCACAATCTCCAGTGGAGATTCTCCACTGACACTCTCTCATTCACTGTCTTATAGTCACAGTATATATACTAGACCTAATGGATCCAGCAACACTGCGTGAGAGGGCTGTCCACGCCCTCCGCTACTCCTTCCTAGGGGATTCTCTCTCCATGCCTGTGCACTGGTACTACAGCGTGGCAGACATATACAAGGCATTTGAGGTGGGTTAGTTACCTTCAAAAGCACACATTCACCTAACCCCTTAGAGTATAGAACACCATAGTCACCTCTTATGATACAGGGTGGTGTCACCAAGCTGGAGTCCGCCCCCACCCTCCACCCCTCCTCCATCATGTCCCTACACTCCACTGCACATGGGGGGAGAGAGGGGACAGAGGGAGGTAATAGTGATACTAGGCCTACTAATACTAATACTATTGCTGATGAATACCCCTCCTCCATCATGTCTCCAGAGCACATGGGGGAAGGCAGGGTCTCTTTGGGAGGTACTACAATATATGTATTGGTAATTACCATAACTATTTTACTAATATATACTGCACATTGGGGCAGAGAGGGTACATCTGGAGGTAATGACACTAGGCCTAATAATACAGATACTATTGCTGATGAATACCCCGAGGTATACATTTTTCCTATACACCGTAGAATAGTGACACACTAGTACGTATTGTATGTGATCATAATATTCATAGGGATGGACGCTGCACCTGGGGGTAGGCAGGGTACTTTTGGAGGTATTAGTACCAGTTAGTGGGATACATTTATAACTATATGTAGTACTGATTACAGGCACCACGGAGATAGTGGGTGACGTGATACTCAAGGGCAAGAGGCAGTACTGGGGTGTGGCCAACATGCACTACCACCAGGGGATGAAGGTATATTATATATATATATATATATATATATATTTGATATTGTATACAGAGCTGAATACCCTTTGAATTCAGTGTGATTGAATCACTGATTCTAGTGCAGACAGTCGTCATATATACCCAACATGCACTACCACCAGGGGATGAAGGTGGGGGTTGTGTGTGATACAGTGCTACATTAACCAGTGATCAATAATGATTAATCCGTTATTAATAATCACTGTAGATTATGTGTAATTATACTGACATGCACTACCACCTGGGGATGAAGGTGTATATATTCATTGTATACAGAGCTGAATTCCCTTTGAAATCCGTGTGATGATATTGCAGACAGTAGACAATCTTCCCAACCTGCACTACCATCAGTGAATGTGCAGGGCTTATGAATATTCTTATACATTAATCACTGTACTACAGTCTGTAGATTCTGTGAGATTAGACTGACACATAGGCAGGAGAGAACACCCTCAACCTACAGTGTGCCAGACTGGTACTCAGGGAGGTGGCACAGGTATCATTGTCAACCAGTCATATTCATTGAGTACTAACTTATCAATATTTACTATTTAGTGATTCAGTTTTCATACACTGCCTTAGGTATCTGATACTTTACCTAACACCAGGGCCCCTACAACGCCGACACCTTCCTCTCAGACACATATATGTATATTCACTAGCACTTATTATTTACTATTCAACCTATGCAAGGTACTACATTCTCCCTACCACCAGGGCCCCTACAACCCAGACACCTTCCTCGCTGACTACGTCGCCTACATGACTGCTGACCCCCCTGCATACCATGACACATATGCAGAGTCGTTCCACAGAGGGTTCTTCGACAACATGCAGGGCGGAAAGTACGTTATATTGCGAAGAATACTACCCTATACAGTGTAGATGTGCTCTCCACAAGTATTTCTTGTAATTACAGTCTAACTTGTAATATACAAGTTCACTTGCCGATATATCCAGCAAGAACCTTAGTAGCAGTTACAGTACCGGTGATTCTTACTCTAGGGATCTGCACGAGTGCGGGGCAGCCACGCATGACACAGCATCCATTGGGGGTGAGTAGTGTATATTGTGTAGCACATACAGTATCATAGCATTGAATCACTCTTGACAAGAATCTTGTACATTCACTGATGACACTGTGAAGAGGTGTTGTATGTGTATAATGAACCTCGTCTCACACTCAGGTCTTGCCACCATAGCACCCCTGGCCCTACCCTCCCTTCTCAGAGGCATGTCTGTAGTAGATGTCCAGAGAGTCTGCCGCACACACCTGCACCTTACACACCCATCTGATACTCTTTACAGTGTGTGTGACGACTATGTGAGTCTGATCTCTGAGCTGCTACACATAGAGGAGGGTATAGACCCTAGTACAATTGTAGAGGCATACCTCCTCAGCGCATCTCCCACTGCCACACCAGCAGAGTGGATGAAGAGTGCCAAGGACACTGAAGTAGTCGGTGGTGTCTACAGCCCTGCCTGCTACATATCGGACTCGTGGCCATCCACACTCTACCTGGCATACAAGTACCTACACTCCACTGGTCCAGACTCTGTGAAGCAGGGTCTCCTTGCCAACGCCAATGTAGGTAAGTGAAAGACGATATTAGTCGCCAAGACGTCAGTCTCTCAGCTGGTAATGGTATTGTACACTCTTACTGAATAATTGTAAGACTACTGTATATACATACTAACCCAGGTGGTGACAACTGCCACAGGGGTGCAGTCCTGGGTGTGATACTGGGCCTATGCACTGTGGACACTGAGGCTGACACTCTCTACTCTGGCCTTGTAGAGCATGACGCCATTGAGAAGGAGATACAGACAGCCATAGAATAAGGCCTGTAGAGAGTCTCTACTAGAGACACTCTATTATAGAGAACAACTGAGTTGTCCTACGTGTTATACACTGACATAGTATCCAAGCGATTGAGTGGGAGACACGTGCAGCCATAGAATACGAGTGAATGAGTTACTGTCTACAGAGATTCGGTACACGAGTCCCCAAATTGACATAGCAAGCCAATGATGCGTATCGGTTGTGTCTCCATACATATCCACAACAAGCAAAAGAATCTCTATCGCAGAAAGAACGAAAACTCCGTCTCTCTACTACTCCCTCTTGACCCACCAAATACTATACCCATGACAGTATATCATACTATCTATTCTCTGCTCTACTGCTCCCTCTTGGCAGCTGGGGCCCTGTCTCCACCTCTGTCTCCTCTGTTGCCAAAGGAGCGCTTGCCTAGAGGTTAATACTAAATACCTCTCGCATTCAAAAGTAAACAGGAGCGCTTACTGCAGCTAGAGGCTACAGAAGATATAAATATATATATTGTGTTGGTACCTCTGAAGCCTCCACGTCCGCCTCTGCCACCACGGAAGCCACCACGGCCCCTGCCGCCTCTGAAGCCACCTCTGCCTGGGGTTACAGGGAGAGTGACAAGAAGACTCACACACATAATAGAAGAAGACACTTATGCCTGGTGATACAGAGAGAATGAACAGCACTAACTCAATAAACACACTTCTAATTGAAACCCAAATAATGAACTGTAAAACGTATAGATGCATACCTCTGCGGCCACCCCTGCCGCCTCTCGTGCAAGGTTATGTATATATGTATAATTCTATGTATATGTATATATGAATAATACTACTATACATATATAGTGCATACCTCCACGGCCACCCCTGCCGCCTCTCCCTCCCCTTCTTCCTCCACGGCCACGACCACCACGGCCTCCCCTGGGGTGAGTAGGCTCTACACACGAAAACTGTATATCTACAAAATGATACCCGCTGAATGTAACACAAAACACATGGCTAGATCAATACACTATAACACTATAACAATAATGCATTACTATTATAATACCTGAATCCCCCGCTCTGTCTGTGTCCAGACCATGATTCATAGATACACATAATTAGACCAGCAAATAATCATATATTACTGTATCTATCACGTTATTATTACTATATTGTACCTGAATCCGCCGCTCTGCCTGTGTCCAGACCATGACACATACTTATATATATATATATATATATATATAAACCCAACTTTAGAATGTATTGCTATATATATATAGTACCTGAATCCCCCGCTCTGTCTGTGTCCAGACATGCCTCTCTATCTCTCATATTCACACGAAAGATACCTCATAGACAGTATATAGTACAGGTTAACATAGAAATACCTGAATCCCCGCTCTGCATTCTAGTATAAGTAACTACTATTAACTACTACTATACCTGAATCCGCCGCTTTGTATACACGTATAGGACTAATATTATATGTAGTACCTAAATCCGCCGCTCTGTCTGTGTCCAGACATGCCTCTCTGTATATCTCTAATTCATACAAAAATACTTCACATATAGAAGTATATAGTACAAATTAACAGAGAAATAACTGAATCCCCGCTCTGCATTCTAGTATGAAAAACTATTATGAGTTACTATTTCAATACCTGAATCCCCGCTTTGAATACACGTATAGGACAAATATCAATATAGTACCTGAATCCCCCGCTCTGCATTCTAGTATAAGTTTCAATACCTAAATCCAGCATAAAATTACTATATAGTACCTGAATCCCCCGCTCTGCCTGTGCCCAGACATGCCTCTGTCTCTGTCACCCTCTGTCCTGGGGGCAACATAGGACATCATCTGAGGGGTGAGGTTATACATGTATGTAGAATGAGAGAGCGACAGTATAATGGAAGAATTATGAAAGGGCGACATATGACATCATCTGGGGGGTGAGGGAATATATTCAAATGCTTATATACTATAAGTATGTAATAGTTACAAAGGTTTATAGGACATCATCTGAGGGGTGAGGGATATATATATGTATATACATTATTAATACACTAAGAATAGAGTTATGGTTGTAATTGTTACACAGGCCCATAGGACATCATCTGGGGTGAGGGTACTCATATATTCAGCTAGAGAGAGAGAAACACAGTATATAATGGAAACACACACTGCAAGAATTATGAAAGGGTAAAATAGGACATCCTCTGAGGGGGGTGAGGGTACATACACATATATACTCGGTATATATCAACAGTCACAAAGGTCCGTAGAACATCTACGGTGAGGTTACATCAGTCAATGTATGTAGAAAATCGATGTTCTTATTGATATATAGTCACTATATATACCTGGTTCTCTGGGCATATGTCTGCATCAGATGGCAGCACCAATATCACATACGTATATACATGTATATATATGTGTATTAATACATATGTATATATATGTGTGTGTAGACCTGGTTCTCTGGGCATATCTCTGCATCCTCGGGTAGCACGACAAGGCCAGCCTTCCCAGAGGGGACAGAGGGGGGGTACTCAGTGCCCACAAACCTAGGGGTTAAGAACCGTAAATATATATATATATAAATAGACATATATATATATAGAGAGAGAGAGAAAGGACAGAGGGGGGGTACTCAGTGCCCACAAACCTAGAGGGTTAGGACTACAGTAACAGGTTTGCATATACCGAGATATTACCTGTTTGCCTCGAAGTTGTATCCGATGAGGTCGTCTCTACCAATATTATTACATATACTTATAATTATTACAATGGATATATATATGAGTATATATAATTTTGTACCTGTTTGCCTCGAAGTTGTATCCGATGAGGTCGTCTCTACCAATATTAATATATATATATATATATATATATATTATTACAATGAATATATCTATAATACATATATAATGTACCTGTTTGCCTCGAAGTTGTACCCGATGAGGTCGTCTCTCTCGATGGCCCTGCCAATGAGGGACCGGAGCACAACGGTGGCATAGCTAGTTGTTAGAGAGAGAGAGAGAGAGAGAGAGAGAGAGAGAGAGAGAGAGAGAGAGTGTGAGTGAGTGAGAGAGACTCTTCCAATGAGGGACCTGAGCACAACGGTGGCATAGCTGGAGATTAGAGAGAGAGAGAGAGAGA
>BDIP01000830.1:0-14346 GCA_003568945.1 Kipferlia bialata
TATATCTATATCTATATCTATATCTATATCTATATCTATATCTATATCTATATCTTTATCTATATATATCACAATCTATATATCTATATCTATATCTACACTGATATATATGTCTATACCTATATATTTACCTATATATATATATATATATATATATATATACGTCTATACTTACCTATGTGGTCCCCGTGTCTGCCCTCGACGGTGTCGGCCTCAAACTGTAGGTTGTCGGCATACTCAACCTGGGAGTGAGTATATACATACATATACAAACGTGCCAAAGAGTAAGTCATTAGCATACTCTCAAGGTATCTGTCATGAATAAGCATATATATATATAATATTATACATGTAGAATATAGATAGAATAGCTGACATCACACACCAGCTCCTCCTTGGCCGTAAGGCATCTGTCACGGTATGGAATATATAATATTGACAGAATATGGAATATACAACACACCAGCTCCTCCTTGGCCTTCTCCGACATCTCAGGGTGCTCCTTGTCAAGGATCTGACGCAGCCCGGTGTCCTGTTGTGAGTATACAAGTATATACATATACGGAATTATGTATATATACGTAAATCTATATATATATATACGTATACACGTAACAACACACAGTAACCACACGCTGGAATCACACTCACACTGAATCTGATACTGACGCAGCTCGGTGTCCAGATATATGAGTATACAAGTAGAAATACGTAACCAACACCCTATGCTATCCAGTACATAAATCACTATATAGAAAGTGCTGCTGAGAGTGTAGACAATCGTGCCATTATTGACAGATAACAATACTCATGAAGAAACATGTGTGTCCGCGTAAGCTTGTACAGAAACCATATTCAAGGCACAGCATTCTATACTATAAAAATACTTATAGCAGGCTCCTACTGACGAATAACATTGCATGTCACTTACCCTTGAGAAGTTGTGGGGGTCCCTAACAAGCCTGGGATTAGAGAAGAAAGAGTGAGGCGGTGGAGTGAATATCATTACATACTGAATGTGTTTTGGACATGGAAATCGAAACAGTATATCACTGAGTATCATTGAATACATCAACTTACACAATGATAGAGTGAACCATATATATTTAGAATATATATAAATATATTTACTCCCACACCGTACCTCTTTATGCAGTCCTCCTTGTAAGCCATGGGGTTGTTCTCATCAGCTGCATAGATGGCCATGAGCTCAGCCCTGTTGGTAAGATATATATGTATGTGCACATATACGTATATATGAATATGTAGAGAGAGACTGCTAGATGTAGATGACCTACACCATGAGCTCAGCCATAGTAGTAGGAGAGGAAGAGAGAGAGAGATCGAGAGGGAGAATGATCAAATAGACCATAGGCTTACCACTATCCAAAAGATTCACATAATACACATATGTCAATGGAGTATATAAGTATACATATATTACTGTTGTATATACACCTTGACTTGTGGTCCTCAATGTCATCGGCAGCAGTATATACAATAATGCATATATGTGTATATATACTAATACATATACCCTACATACCTTGACTTGTGGTCCTCCATGTCATCAACTGGCACCACACGGACTAGGCCATCACCGTCTGATATGAGACTGTTGTAGAGGTGTACATACATTTGTATTCACTATCAGTGATTAAGTGTAGTAGTAAACACAAAACCGGTATCATATACTAATCACTAATACGTACCATTACGGCCACAGAAGTCCTCCTGGTTGCAGTTGAACGCCTGGATCAACCCTGGGTGAGATACACGGAGGGAGATTACAGAAAGGTAAGGTAATGTGTACATATATATGGAGTACATTGCAGAGTATGTCAATATATGTCAATGAGTAGATATAATGTATGAATCTTATCCCGGCCAGTTTGGTAAGTTTGAAACAGGAGCTTATGCATACCCTCATCTCCTAGACGCAGCATGTCGGTGACCTCCTCTGGCATCTGCGAGATAAGAGAGAGATGGGGAAGAGAAGGAGAGAGAGAGAGTCAGATGAAGAGATACTTGATGTGGGGTACCTGTGCGAGGTTGAGCTGCCAGAACAGAGACATGAGGCTGGGGGTGAGAGAGGTACATCAGAGAAACATACACACACACATATTTATACTGATATCTCCACTTGATGTGTATATATACGAATTCTAATGCCATACACATACCCTCCGCAATTCTCGCATCTGGGTAACTCCTCATCTGTGCCCACATAGCCATAGCCACCCCTCTGAGGTGAGTCTGTCACACAATATGTATAGCATACATTGTATATATGGATTAATGTTTATATCAATCCTTGGACAGATAGCCATACCCACCCCTCTGAGGTGAGAGGGAGATAAGTAGAGAGAGAGAAGGAGAAAAAGAGAGAGAGAGAGACCTCGTCAGTACCCACATAGCCATACCCACCCCTCTGGTGTGAGAGAGAGGAAGAGGCGGGGAGGGGGGAGAAGGGGAGAGGAAGGGAGAAGGGGAGAGGGAGAGAGACACCCGCACATCAATCCGACTCCCTAATGACTATTCAGAATCCTGCATAACCAAAAATGTCACGTTACACTATCATGTGTATACACATACATACATGTATATGCATACATACCTTGGAGTCAAGCAGTGATCCGATCACGGGCTCAGTTGTGGCCCCCTCCCCGCCCTCCTCTCCCTCTCCCTCACTGTCCTCCATGCCCATGCCCATCCCTGCCATGCCCTGTACCTGGGCAGTGTCCTGGCCCTAGGGTCAGTACCAGTATATGTATATTAGTATTAAATGATTCCTCGAACATATAATACTAGTGTAATAGTATAGTATATGATGCAGATGCCCTGTCCCTGGGCATTGTCCTGGCCCTGGTGTCAGTATCAGTATCAACTATATATAATAGATGATACCTCGTATATAGAGTAATAGTGTATTAGTCTATGATGTAGACACCCTGTCCCTGGGCAGTGTCCTGTCCCTAGTGTCAGTATCAGTATCAATAATACATATGTGGTGGTTCCATGCTTACGATGCATCAGAATCAGTGTCAGTTATCATAATCATATGATACGTTGCATATGATGCAGTATGTAGTATCAATATCAGTCTTATACATACATTCTTGTATATCAGTATCAGTATCATATTGTACCTCGTATATGATGTAGTATGCAGTGCGGTAGTGCCCGTCCAGGCACCTGTGCAGCAGGGCACCCATGTTCTCCTTCACTGACATTAAGGGTGTAGAGGGAGAGAGAGAGAGAGAGGGAGTTGTTATGCATTATATGTCCCTGACGTGTGGGTCCTAGGGCACTCTATATTTACACAAATACTGCACTTTCATCAATGCATACATAGGTAGGTATGTGTCCAGTACCTGATATGGTGTCCTTGTCCACACACTTCAATGATTATGCCCGGTAGAGAGAGAGAGAGAGAGAGAGAGGTACCTGGTATGATGTCCTTGACGGGAGGGTCCTCGGGGATGACAACCTCAGCCTCTGCCTCAACCTCCTCAACCTCCTCCTCACTCTCCTCCCCCTCACTCTGTCTCTTGATGGCTGGGGGGGCGGGGGATCCCTTGGCTGCGTGGAACCTGCAGTACCCAGCAGCATTCAGCTAGAGGTGAGTGGGTCACTGCATATACATATTATATACATTAAGAAGAGTATTGCTTACATATGCATGTATTATATGATATTGACCAGTCAGTACCCAGCAGCATTCAGCTGGGGTGGGTATTAACATGAATGGATACTATTTAAAAGTCACACCATGCATGTGCATAGATAGGGAGATAAACTTGAGGATTTAGATTGTATTTATGTGTATGTAGACTGCATATACCTTTGTCTGTGTGCATGGGTCTCCATTCTTCTTGATTCCCCTACACACAGTCACTTCCTGAAGGTAAGAAGATACGTATTCAAATGTGTTTCATCTTTGTAGGAAGGAAGGACACCAACAATATTTCCTCCTCACCGTGAGGGGAGGGATAAGGGGGCTCAAAGAACACTTCCATGGCCATATACACGTAATTATACATATGCCAAGTCATATACAAACATACATCCTCCTCTTCCTCCATAACTGGCAGCATCCCCTATAATACCACTCATATGCCATATACGTATGTATACAACCATTCCTCCTCCTCCTCCTCCATCACTGGTATCATCTCCTCCATATGTATCATATGTTCACTAATATACTAATCAATAGAAGTATATATATAAGTGTATATGTATCATTATACCTCCTCCTCCTCCACCATCACTGGCAGCATCTCCTCCAGCATCTCTGGACAGGGGGGTGGGCACTTGCCACCTGGGGTTCCGGTATGCACAGGGGCAGCCTGGGGTCAGTATCAGTACCAATAAATATGAAATATATATACAAATATTGATGAATATATCTATAATGGGCATATATAAATACATATGTCTAAAGAAATACAGGGAATACATATATTGTAGTATATATATACACTTCCCCTGCCTTGGGTCCCCTGGGTGCCTTGCCTGGAGGTGCACAGCGGATGGCCTGAGGGTCAGAGAAGAATACATGTGTGTATGAGTATATATACAATAGAAATACATATTGAAACAATATAGAGACTGATACTGATACTAGGTGTGCACATAGGATGGCCTGAGGAACAGAGGAGGCTAAGGAAGAAAACATGGGGGTATATTTACGGTAGACTCTCTTCGTATTTGCCAATACCTTGTCCCCAGCCAGCTCGTAGTATCTCTCCCAGGCCTCCTCCTCACAGGATATGGTACATGGTGTGTATATATACAATACAACATATACATATATACATATATATCCATTTACCTTCTCCCCTGCTAACTCGCAGTATCTCTCCCTGGCCTCCTCCTCACATGATATTATATATATAGAATATGGTATATATATACATACATATATATATATATATATATATATATCCATTTACCTTGTCTCCTGCTAACTCGCAGTATCTCTCCCTGGCCTCCTCCTCACATGACAGGACATTATGAACTATATATATATATATATATATATATAGATAGATATACATATATATATATAGATACCTTGTCCCCTGCCAGCTCCCAGTATCTCTCCCTGGCCTCCTCCTCACAGGACAGGACATGGGTGGCCTCCATACCATCGGCCTTCTTCCAGCTAGAGGTTAGAGGGTGATAGAATATCACTGACAGTGATATCATACACATTAATGTATACATATAGAGATAGGGGGGGGGGAGAGAAGACATGGGTCTTCTTCCAGCTGATATCAATTATATATACATATAGGTAGAGAGGGAGAGAGAGAGAGAGAGAGAGAGAGAGAGAGAGTTTATGAGTGGCCTCCATGCCATCGGCCTTCTTCCAGCTAGAGGTTAGTGTGATGTATACGTATATGAAAGAATAACAATATATGTATACATATATATATGAATAAATGGAGAGAGAGAGAGAGAGAGAGAGAGAGAGACGAGAGAGAGTGAGTAAATGTGTGGCCTCCATACCATCGGCCTTCTTCCAGCTGGTATAAGAGGAGCTGGGTATATATAGATATATATAGGTATATATAGATATATATATAATATGGAAAGAGAGAGAGAGATAATGACGATCTTCACGATATGGTATTTCTTCCAGATAGAGGTGGGAGAAGAGTGATATTAATAAATATACAAGGAGAGAGAAAGAGGGGAGAGGGGGGGTAAGCAACTATTCAGGAGGAATACATATACTCTGTGTGCCGTTACATATGTATATGTATTACCTCTGTGTCCCGTTCTTGTCTGCCTTGTTGATAGAGTAATACATATGTTAATATATATATTGCAATTCTGTATATTTATAGAGAGAGAGAGTATTAATTAATACATATATGCCTCTGTGTCCCATTCTTGTCTGCCTTGTTGATGTATGTCCTGCCATCATTGCCACGCATCACAGTGCCTGTCAGGTTAGTGCCACATCATATACACTGTATATACTATATTCCTCATCTAGGATATGACTCTCATCATTGCCACGTATCACAGTGCCTGTCAAGTTAAGAATCACCTCATACACACTGTATATAGTATATATACACACTTGGATATGCCTCCCATATTGCTAAGAGTGAACTATTTTGTGTCTACTTGGATAAGGTTAGTCTTGTAATGCATTGCGGGCAGTAGCAGAAGGATATGAGACAGAGCACTGCACACAGACAGTATTGTCACAGAGTGATCGGTTCCAAATCGAAGAAGAACCTCAGACTGATATATCTATCCCTTACCTAGCTCTGCAGCCTTTCCAGAGAGGGGGACACTGGGTCTCTTCTGAAACATTAGAGAGAGGGAGGAGAGAGAAGGAGAGACAATGGAAGAGGAGTGACTGAAGGTGTCACCAATTACTCTCTGGTACGTCATTGCTGTTATTTCACTAGCAATACCACCGATATGCTACCTGGTACTTCTTGGGGATATCACCCAGGTTGACGTGAATGACCTCTGGCATTTGTGGTGGTGTGGATAGCTATGTGGGTGAACAGTGGGTAATTTGGCTGTCTCAAACGATGTCGCAAAAGGGTTCAAGTGTTTTTGTTTAGCTTGGCTCAAATTGAAGCATTTGGAGGCAGATCTCTCTCGAGGGTAACAACACAATGGGTGTCTCTCCCCCTGTTACCGACAGTGCCACAGTGGAGGTGCAGGCCAAGAGGGCGACTCGGAAGGAGACGTTGGTGGGTACGTAAGGGTGATGTGCATTAGAAGATGCAGGAAGCACTGGTCAATATTCGTCCTCCTCTTCATCTGGTATCCTTACAGTACTTCTCTCACCTTCCAGCCATAGCCTATGCTGCCCTCTACGGTATCTTCTGCCTGAGGGTGAGTCGCTGATGTGTCAGGGAGACGCGAATCTGCATATTGAAACGGCATATGCAATACGCCCATTGCCTATATCTGACCCCCAGGGCTGTAACTACATTCCCGCTCTTGGGCGTGTGAGGGCATACTTCACAGACATCCCAGCCGGTACGGATAGATCTCCTGTGTATCACTCCCCCCCCCCCCCCCCCCCCCCCCCCCCCCCCCCCCCTTCAACTTACTCTCTCTCTATCACTGTGTCCCCATTCTCTTACTGTCAGGTCAAGGTCAATGTGAGCAGGCTCAGTGGTGACATCAAGAGGGTGTACTCAGCTGTGGTTCAGGTACCATACCATGGCAGTATATGTATACTACTCTCTGGTGCTATCTATAGGTCAGCCTCCTCTGACACCACTAGGCCGGACATGACGGCATCACTGTCAAGGAGATCAGGACAGCCACGTCCCTGTCCCAGGTCATTGTGTCCAAGGCACTCAAGGGTACGGCCTCTCCCTCTCTCTTCTTCTCTTTCTACTCCACCTGGTCTTCCACATTGTCTTCCGCATCATGTCTTTCTCTCACTCACCCTCTCTCCCTCTCTCTCCCTCCCCCCCACCCTCAGGCCTTGAGTCCTTCCAGATGGTGTCCCAGGTCAGATCAGTGACACAGGGGAGCAAGAAGGTGTGTAGTGTTATGAATGTCTCCTTTCTCCACCTCACCAGTTCTGTATCTCTCTCTCTGACTCTAGGTGTATATCCTGATGGGCCTCCGCCCGTCCGCTGAGATCACTGGAGGTCCCTGGTACCAGGTATGTATGACAGTGTGTGTATGTGTATGTATGTTATGGCTCAGTCCCCACTCTGCTGTGCTTCTGTCTACACATTCATACATTGCATCAGTACGCAGTGTCTGACTCTAGGGCTCCACATTCGATGAGGACCTTGTGGAGAGGCTGGTCACAAAGGCCCAGGTGAGACGACCTTTTAGTGTTGGTGCACTACTGTGGAGAGTCCTCTCCGATTCCTATATGCTTTGACTGCTGTTATTATCGCAGCAATTCGGTTGCATAGTGTTTTCATATTTCGAATACTGGTTGCTCACACTGCCAGCTGCATATTTCCAGTGAGTTGTATTATTCGCTGCACAGTGTTCTAGTAGTATAGTATAGTAGCATGGCCACAGCCTCTCTGACTGTCAGATGTGCATTGCCAAGACCAAGATGAACGGTGCGTCTGTGGCCAAGGTCACCAGTCAGCTGCAGGCCAGTGGTGAGACCACAAAGGCCCTGAAGCCTGAGGACGTGGCTAGGTGAGACAGACCTATGGGGTCCCTGCTCTATTGTCAGCTCTCTCTAGTCTCACACTAGGCTACTGGATGCTATGGTGGCAGAGGGTCTGTTGGAGAGGATCCAGACACGTGGCCAGGTGGGTGTTACTCTCTCTCTTCCGCCTCTTCTCTCTCTCTCTATCCTCCCCTGACCCCTAGAACCTGTATGTGTGTGTGTCAGCTATGGTGGGTGATGACGAGGTGCACTCGGTGTTGCCAGAGCTCTGCTACTCTGTGTGTGTACCCTGCATGCGGTGCCCAGTCAGGAACAGGTAGCATGCTCTGCACTTATGCTCTTACACTCTCAACTACATATGAATATATTCTCTTCATTGCTCATCCCAGGTGCAGGAGTGGCAACGTGCTCTGCCCAGAGAAGTGCCAGTATATGAAGGCCTGGATGGATGGGGATGTGTCAATGACACAGTAAATTCCAAGTCAGTGAATCATCATTCCGTTACTGAGCACTCAGTGAGTAGATCTTATCTGACACTTGTACACCTAGTCACCTACTAGTACAAAACTGCATCAATCAACCAATTCTTTACCGCACACACACACAAGATTGGGTTCTTCATTTTTATTGTTCCTACAGAGCAGATGTCCGGCTGACAAACGATCCGCCAACACCCACAAAAAATCATAAGGAAAGGGGTGCTTTGTCTGGGCTGTTAGACCCAGCCATCGCTAGGGGGCTGCAACCAGATTAGTCGAGCTCCTCAACGGTGGGGCCGGCGCCGGCAGTGGGAGCGGGGTTGCCGCCCATGCCGCCCATGCCGCCCATGCCGGACATATCGGGCATTCCACCGGGCATGCCGCCCTCCTGTCCCTGCTGGGAGGCAGCGTAGGCCTTAGCGAGCATGGGCTGGATGGTGGCCTCGATCTCCTTCTGCTTGGCCTCGTACTCCTCCTTGGTGCACTCCTGGTTGTTGTCGAGCCACTCGATGGCGGCCTCGATGGTAGCGAGAGCGGTCTTCTTCTCCTCCTCGTCAAGGCCCTTGGCCTCGTCCTGGAAGTGGTTCCTCATGGAGTACACGAAGGACTCAAGGCCGTTCTTGGCGTTGACCTTGGCGCGGAGCTCCTCGTCCTGGTCCTTGAACTTCTCAGCGTCGGCAACCATCCTGTCGATATCGTCCTGGGAGAGCCTGTTACGGTTCTGGTCGATCTTGATGGTGTTGGAGTTGCCAGTGCCGCCGGTGTCCTTGGCGGTGACGGTGAGGGTGCCGTTGGCGTCAATGTCGAAGGTAACCTCGATCTTGGGGACTCCACGGGGGGCGGGGGGGATGCCAGTGAGCTCGAAGGTTCCAAGGAGGTTGTTGTGCTTGGTCTGGGCACGCTCTCCCTCGAAGACCTTGATCTGCACAGAGGTCTGCCTGTCGGCGAAGGTGGAGAACATCTCGGTCTTCTTGGTGGGCACGGTGGTGTTACGGGCAACAAGGACGGTCATCTGCTCGCCAGCGGTCTCAACTCCAAGGGAGAGAGGGGTGACATCGAGGAGGAGGATGTCCTGGACCTTCTCAGAGGTGGATCCAGTGAGCACGGCAGCCTGGATAGCGGCACCGTAGGCAACAGCCTCATCGGGGTTGATGGTCTTGCATGGCTCCTTGCCGTTGAAGAAGTCCTTGATGAGCTGCTGGATCTTGGGGATACGGGTGGATCCTCCAACAAGCACAATCTCGTTGACCTCGGACTTGCCCATCTTGGCGTCACGGAGAACGCGCTCGACGGGGTCGATGCAGGAACGGAAGAGGTCCATGCAACGCTCCTCGAACCTGGCCCTGGTGAGGGTGGTGAAGAAGTCGATGCCCTCGAAGAGGGACTCGATCTCGACGGAGGTCTGGGTGGTGTTGGAAAGAGTACGCTTGGCCCTCTCGCAAGCAGTCCTGAGACGCCTCATGGCACGCTTGGAGCCAGTGATGTCCTTGCGGTACTTGCGCTTGAACTCGGCGACAAAGTAGTCAACCATGCGGGAGTCAAAGTCCTCACCTCCAAGGTGAGTGTCTCCGGCGGTGGCGCGTACCTCAAAGATACCGTCATCGATGGCAAGGAGGGACACATCGAATGTGCCGCCACCGAGGTCGAAGATGAGCACGTTCATCTCACCAGCCTCACGCTTGTCAAGGCCGTAGGCGATGGCAGCGGCGGTGGGCTCGTTGATGATACGGAGCACCTCGAGGCCGGCGATCTGGCCAGCGTCCTTGGTGGACTGCCTCTGGGCGTCGGAGAAGTAGGCGGGCACAGTGATGACGGCCTTCTTGATGTCTCCACCAAGGTAGTCGGAGGCGAGCTCCTTCATCTTGATGAGCACCATGGAGGAGATCTCCTCAGGGGTGAAGGTACGCTTCTCTCCCATGTGGGTGACCTGGGGTTAAGGAAGGAATTATAGGGAGTGTAGAATGACACCACCGGTAAGAGTGAATAGAATCAACTAACCTGGATCCTGGGCTTGTTGCCGTCGGCACAGATGATGTCGAAGGGCCAGTGCTTCATATCGTCCTGGACCTCGGTGTCAGTGAACCTACGTCCGATAAGACGCTTGGCATCGAACACAGTGTTCTCGGGGTTCATGGCAGACTGGGGTGAGATGAAGACAGAAGCAACACTGTATCAGGCCCAGTATAGACACACCAGAACACAATCACTAACCTGCCTCTTGGCGGCATCACCGATGAGACGCTCGGTCTCGGTGAAAGCAACGTAGGAGGGGGTGGTGTAGTTACCCTGGGAGTTTGCGATGATCTCCACACGGTCGTTCTGGGGTTAGATACGAATCCACACAACTCGGCATAACCATACACACACAATGCACAAAACAAGTAACAATCAAGTTCCTAACAAGATTCATAACCGTTAGAGTGCTATGAACAGAGAGGAGAGGGACCAACGCCCACCACAACACAAAGAAAAGACAGAAATGTAATATACAACACAGAAACTCCCAATAGCTCACAATAAAGGCGAACTAACCTGGAAAACTCCAACACAGGAGTATGTGGTTCCAAGATCGATTCCAACAGCTGACATTTCTACTGTTTCGACGAGAGAAGGTGGTGCACTCGACCTTGCATTCCTCCGCTCAATCATAGTCGGAGAATCAGCTTGATTCATCGGAATTTCATCGGAGAATCAACTGAATTTCTCATTGGTTGAGAATCAAACTTGATCTCAATTGATTTGTTTCGTGGTGGAAAGAGTGATGTTCTTGGCTGTGTGCGGGTCTGTCCACCAGGTACTATGTCCAATCAGAGACTTGGAAAGCCAATAGGCCCAATGTGGTATGAATTCCAAGCTAGACTTGCAGTAATGGTCTCTGAAGCGTAATTGATCATGTGATTGATCTAGAGGGGTGTTGTTCGTGTAGAATTCCAATTCCTGTGAAGAATCTATTATATCGGAAACGGTGCAAAACGAGACCGAGAGGGTGCCTGGGAGCAGGCCAACCTCTCTATCTCTCTAGGAAGGACCATATGGAAACACTATCATGCCACACTACCCCTCAGACTCTCCATCTGTGAGTATCATCACTCCGCCGAAGTCATCTGAAGACTCCTCAATGGTGGGGTCGCCGTAGGGCTGACTGAACCCTGGCCTTACAGGCTGTGGCCTTCGTTGGTAGGGGGACAGGACTGACCGGGGCAGCTGTCCGCCTCCCTCTGTCTCATCATCAGTGGGAGGGCTAGGAGGCAGGGGTGGGGGACTGACACTGGAGGGGGAGTCCCCTCCCTCCTCCCCCTCCGCCTCACAGTGTGCAGGGGGACTAGGCTCTGCTAGGGTGTGTTGGGCTGAAGGGGTGGCTGCCTCTTCCTGGGCACCACCATCTGAATCCACAATGGGGGAGTCTCTATCAAGCACATCTGTCTGTGTCTCAGACTCTTCCTCCCCCCCTGCCCCCTCCCCCTCTGAT
This sequence comes from Kipferlia bialata, assembly GCA_003568945.1. Classification (NCBI taxonomy): domain Eukaryota; phylum Fornicata; genus Kipferlia; species Kipferlia bialata. The sequence continues at coordinate 12,083 of BDIP01000830.1, forward strand.
ATCTCTTGGCTCATATTCACTGCCACCATCCCACTCAGTTTGGCCCTGATATGGGGGGGCCAGTGTCTGGCAATGACGTGCATCGCTGGGGTAAGAGAATAGACAGACAGGGAGAGAGAGAGAGAGAGAGAGAGAGAGAGATACCTGCCATATCCAGCCTGGCCATCGACCTCAGCACCAGCTCCTGATAGGTGGAGAACTCATCCCCAGTGCCACTGTCCCTCTCCCTCTCTCTCTTGCTACGGGGGCTCTCTGGCACGCTCTCACTACCCTTGTCCCTCTGTCTCTCTCTCTCCCTCTCCTTGGTGTCAGAGGTTGGTGTGTGGCGCCTCCCCCCCTGCCTGTCCCTGGCCCTCTCAGACAGAATGGACCTGGCCACATGCCGCAACAGGTCACTCCTAGGGGGTGAATGTGGGGGGGGGGGAGAGAGACTAGCAAGATGATAACACTCCTGGTGGAGAGTAGAGGTGCGCAGTACCTCTGTAGCTCTGCCGGGTCCACTGCCAAACTGTTATACCTCAGCACATACGACCTGGGGTCAGACAGAGTAATAGAGCTATTATAGTGATTAACATACCACCACCCACCTGTGCATATCAATCATGTCCTGCTTCTTAACCCCCTTCAGCTCCTGGGTGGTGAAGGCAAGGGAGAGCAGACGCTGCCTGGTGTGAGGGCAATAGGAATGGAGAGAGGGAGTGTATGAATCATACACTGTATGACTGGATAGACACGGAGGGAGAGATTCGGGTGTGAAGGCAATCGTATTGATGTGCTCCCAGTTATCAGCGGAAATCAGAGATGGAGAAGTAGAGCACAAGCCACATGCACCCCCCACCTCATGTCCTTGAGGGATATGCCCTTGTAGAGCAGAGACCCCATGTGGCCAGGGTGGGATACGGGGGGGTGGTCGGGGGAGGGGGAGGTCTGAACGGCACCACCTGGGGTCAGGTCATACACATTAGAATACACTCCATCGCGGTATTGAGTATCTAGTACAACAGGATGTGCATCTGACCCATACCCTTGAGCAGGTCAAATGCCGCTGTGGCAACTCCAGTCCCAGCGGATCTGCCTGGGGTAAGGAATAGACACACTCTATGCAAAAGGCGAATTCTATAGGAAATCAGCAAGAGTATAGTAGTCTGGTATCAACGGTTCCAACATACCTGCGAAGGGGTTTAGGTACAGAGAGTGTCCGGCATGGTGCACCGAGTCCTTGTCTCTCTGTCTCTCCCGCTTCCTCTCCCTCTCTCCCTTTGGACTGTTAGAGGCACTCCCTGGAAACTCAATTGGGGACCCCACCCCCCCTCCCCCCTGCGTCCTGGCCCCCTTCCTCTGGATGTCCCCCCCTGCACCTACCTCCAGACAAGAGGGGGACGAGTCAGGGGAGTGGGCAGTGGTGGAAGACACACCCTGTCTCTGCTGCTGCTGTTGTTGCTGCTTGGTACACAGCCTTACATGCCGCCGGTACCTATCTGCCTGCACTGCATTGTTGCACAGAGTGCAGAACACAACACCCTGGGGTGAGGAGAGAATACTAGGGTGGGATATGGAGGACATGGTGTCACCACACAACATACAGTACTACCCACCCACCTTCCCACCGAATGGCTTACTGCCCTCCGCCTTGGTTCTGGACCGTTCCCTCCCTCTCTTCTGCACCCTCTCTGGCTGCCTCTCTCTCTTGGCAGCCGGTGCCTCCAGAGCAGTCACTGGCCTCCGCTTACCCACTGTATCTGCTGCTGACCCCGACACTGTTGGACTCTCTCCCTCCCTACCGTCACTGCGTACTGGACTGGCATTGATGGGGGAGGACTCGTCAGCTCTCTCCCTCTCCCTCTCCTCCTGCGTCAGATCGATCATCTCAACGTCCCCCTGTCTCTCTGGTGCCTTGCGGGAGAGAAGCACACACACCTGGGAATGAGTGTCAACAAAGGATATATATATATATTATGCGATTTCACTCACCTGTATGCCCACATCCTTTCCCTTACACCTCCCAGCCTCTCTCTCATCCTCAACCTCCTTTTGTCGCCGCCTGCCCTCCTTCACAGTACGGCGGAACCCAGACACCATATCAGCTGGGATCAGATTCTTGGTCTAGAGAGTGTAAGGAGTGTCAACCATATATTTATACATATTGCCATATCAGAGTGGAGGAAGCGGTATCATGGAAGCACAAGGAAATATAGAATATATATGGTGTATGAGGAAGGGATGGTGGGGGGGGGGGGGGGGGGGTGGGGGGGCCCCCTCTTCCC
>BDIP01000831.1:0-14337 GCA_003568945.1 Kipferlia bialata
GAAGATTAGCACGTCCCTCGGAAAGAGTCGGATGTAATCTTCGGTTGTCACCCTTGTTTTCATTGAGTTTCCAGAGTGCCATGACGACTGTTTATTGAAGTGGAGGAGTGATTAAGGGGTCGTATGGAAGAATGGGTAAATAATGTAAATGTGCCGATTCCTGTCCATGTACCATCGAACCCACTTCATCAGTATTAATACTGATAATGGCAGAGAAAGTCCTCCTGTCTTGTATTATTATACAAGTATTATACAAGTACTATTATAGGCCTAGTGTAACGACTCTCTACTAAATTTTCAAGCCTTGCCCCTTATTTGTAGTATAGAAGTGACTATTCCTTAATAGTGACGTACGCCCAAAACATAGATTTCTTCTATAGTGGCGTATAGATGGGGCGTTGCGTGTAGGCCCCAAGGGCTGGCCAAATTGTTTCATATCTAGTGGCTGACACTGATCAGCAAGGGTCCAGCTCCAGTTTTTGTGTAGTTTTGGCAAATGCCAAATCGAACCGAGCTCTGTGGTGGTCGGAAATAAAGTTCATCGATAATCGCCTTCTCTTCAGGATGCTAATGCGAATAGTGCCACTACTGGCCCTGTTATTGGCATTCCTGAGCCTTGTGGAACAGGTACATACAGGTTGGCATGTACTGCAGGGGTAAATGCCTTGTTAACCGTGAGCGTATCTAGAGGGTGGTTCAGATTTGGTTCAGATTTGGTTCTGATTTACACTGTTCCTTGTATCTCTCCCCGCCTGAGTGGCGGGAACTCATAGGGCTGTGCTGGGGTACATGCATATGAGAATATATATGAATAGGTCTCTCTCTATCACAGGTGTATAGTGTTATTTACCTCGGTGGCGTTTGACCTGTTAAAATGATGGCGTTTAATTATCGATCTTATGTATGTAACATTGGTACAGGCACCACCTGTCTATCATCGTCTCTACCATATAACCCAGATGAAAGGTGTCACAGCCTGGCACAGCCCCCCCCCCCCCTTCCCCCATCTATCTCTCTGTTTGGGAAGTATCTTTCTCTCCCACATTGACATGTGGCTCCCTCTCCAAGTCTCCCCCTCTATGCATGTACCATGTATGTATACACATCGGAGTCTCCCTCACCCTCAGGCCGTCTGTGCCGTTGATCCAGCCAACATACTGGATGTCAAGGGGTTCACACAGCCCGGTACAGGTGAGTAGTACAACACTGGGTCTATTGTTCCTTGTGTTTACAATACGGTTCTTCAGTCGGCAGCCCCCCCCCCCCCCCCCGTGCTTGTCTCTATATCTGCTCTCCTTACTCTCTTCTCTCTGCACCGTGTCCATATATATATATCCTTCTCTGTCCCTAACATCAGCTGCTGAGTCAGGCTTTGGTCAGGCCATGGACGTAGAGGGAAGGTATGACTGGATGTATAAACATTGGCGATATGGAGAGTGCTGTGTTCCACCAATCACGCCCTCTTGACCTATATATTACTGGATGGACATGGGTTTCTCCATATACTCCCACTCTCTCTCTCTACCTCTCTCTCACCCTCTCAACCCAGTTGGATGGCCCTTGGATCAGTCCTGCCCGGAGATGAGAAGGTGAGCCATTCATACATACTGCGAGTGGGAGGGAGAGCCGGCCGGCCCCCCAATCCCCGACCTACCCCGGTCTCTCTCTCTCTCTCTCTCCCCTCCCCGCCCCTCTCTCTCTTTCTGTGTGTGTTGCTACCCCTTAAATACCCATACCCATACCCTCATGCCAGGTTGTCATGTATAAGGAGAATGCCTCCGGTGGATGGGACCTCCACTCCACTCTCACCCGCCCTGACTCTGTATGTGTGAGCAGGTACTCCCCCCCCTCTCTCTCTCGCACTTGCGTTTATGCTGGACTCTTTCTCCCTCTTATTCTCCCCCCCCCCTCTACTACCAGTGACGCTGCTGCATGTGCTTCTGTTGATGTGGGATTCGGAACAGACGTGGCAATCAGCGGTAAGTTCTCTCTCTGTATCTCTCCCTTACATCACCTCTAAGTGGTGTTTTCTTTCCTTTGCTCTCCTTTAGCAGTACCACCCTCCTGTAATAGCTGCATATTTCCCCCTCCCACTCTCTCTCTCCCTACACCCTCTAACCCCAGGTGACAGGATGGCAATCGGTGCCACAGAGGCATGGTCAATCCACCAGAGCAAGAGTACGAATGTGTATATACATCTCTCTCTCTCTCTCTCTCTCTCTCTCTCTCTCTCTGTATAATGGAGTTGGGGCATCCCGTGGCCGTGTGGCATCATCTCTACGAACTCTTTACTGATGCTATAGTGAGTGAGTGGAGATGTATACTCTCTTATTGTCTCTCTGTCTGTCTAGTCACCCCCTGTGGCGTATCATACTCTCTCTCTCTTCTCCCTTAGTAGATCGGCAAGTGTTTCTTGCTCCGTCTCTCTGTCTCTCTCTCGTGACCCTTACATCAGGTATGGGCTCCGTTCTCATTTATGAGTACAGTGCTGACGCATGGACTTTCCAGTATGAGGTATGTGAGGGAGAGGGACGAAAAGCGAGGAAGGGAGCGAACACTTATGATATTCGTCCACTAATACACGTGTAGAGGGAGAGGTTGTGACGGTGTGCAGATTCCTTGTTCAACGGTGTGTGCTGGTATGGGCACTGGAGCTTGACATTCCGTGGGGTCGATATCCAAGCATGCAATTATTCCCTTCGCCCCCGCTCTCTCTCTCTCTCTCTCTCTCTCGTTCTCTCTCTCCCTTATGGCAGCTAAAGTCGCCCAATTGTGAGGATATTTCCCTTTGTGCGGGAGGAGTCACACCATTCGGGGGATTCGGATCCCGTGTGGCACTATCTCCAGGTATATATGCATGTATATGCGTGTGTGTCCCTACTCCCGTCCCCAACCCTCTATTCCCTCTCTCTCTACCCCCCAGGCATTGCCGCCACGTGCATCTACAATGACAACGACTCCACTCTTGACGGTCTCTGGTACGTTTTGTGTTTCACCGTTGGACATACGTCGCGTATGATCACAGAATAATATACACATGTATGTGTTCAATACTTATATGGAGAGATTTCTATGGTACCTATGCAGCAGCTTGTTATGGATTTGATCTATAGGGTAGCTCTTAGTCTGTCTCTCTCTCCCTGCTCTGCCCCTGACCAATAGGTTTTCCTACTACACCGAAGGTAGCGGGTATGGCCCCTTCCACCTGTGGTTAAATGACGGTAGTGTACGTCCTCTTCTACCCCTCTATGTGGCGTCCGCTCTCGCGAATCATCAATATCAGTATATCTGCGAATCATCCTGTGTCGCGTACAGTTCTCGGCCAAATCACTCACACTATCTACTGGCGTGATTCTTCTATTCGTGGAGAGTATCTTACTCGGATAGAGAATATGAGTTTTATGGTTGTTATAGTATAGTTTTCTGTCTTCTGTTGAACTGCACTCTGTACTCTAACTGTACTCTCTCCCCTTTGACTGTAGTCCCCCTCCCCCTCCTCTACTTCTAACCAGTCAGAACGTCAATGCCTTTGCCATTGAGAACAACTGGTTTGTACTCATGATGCACTCCGGAGCAGGGACCTACATAAGCGACATGACTGATTCTGAGTGAGTTACATCTGTGTGTATACAGATACTTAGGATTCTCTCACTTAGTGACTGAGTGACTCACCATCACACTCTCTCTCTCTCTCAGTGTCTGGCAATCACTTTGGCATATCGTATATTGATGTCGATGTCTCCCCTCGTGAAAAGATGTATATATCTCCATATATACAGTCTCTCTCACCCACAGGACAGTCAGTACGTATCTCTCCTTCTGTGTCTCTCTATGTGTCTCTCTCACTCTCACACCTACAGGTACATTGCTGATAATCCCAGCAGCATGGTTCCTGCCCTCCAGCAACTTAATGGGGAAGTTGCGTATGACTGTGCATTCGATTGGACAAGGTATATACATGCCACATATACACATACATAGACACACATGTATATAGACACTATGGGTATGTTAGATATTCGACTGGACCAGGTATTAGACATACTGAATATTGCTAGTGCTCTTTCGATAGAAATATCTAGAGTCCTGGTATGCTGTGACTCTTGATATGTGTATGTCTTTGTGGAATAGCAAATCGGTTTCTGTTAGCCATGTATTGAGTGTATTGCTATCGTCATAGTGGCGTCTTGGATATACTTATACATGGTATACAGTAGTTGCATGTATACTTGTGTGTCTATTGATACACAAGTGTTGGGAAAGGCCACGGTCGGTATCTATCATATACATATATATATCAGATTACAATGGTCCTATGTCCCAATGGTCTTGGGTAATGTATATTCTGTACTGTTGATATTATCAAATATTCTATAGTGTTGTGGATATATATTCAGTTCTCTTTCGTTGCCATAAATCGTTCTTACTCTCTCTCTATCACACCTAACTTCCAGTGGGGACAGTGGCATTGTGGCCTTCGGAGTGACATCGACACTCGTAGACTCAGGTATCGCTCTATATCCCCTCCTCTCTACACATTTCGGCAATTACAGAGTCTGTTGGGTTTCCCTATTCCCCCCCCCTCTACACCATTGTTACTGATGAAACCAGCTTTGGACGTTGGTAGTGTGACTGTGTATGCCCTAGACAGCAGCACTATGCAATGGGAAGAGGTACCTCTCGCTCTCTCACTTAGTCTCTGTGTGTGTACTTCTGTCTCTGTAGTGGAACCTGAAATGTCTACGTACTACCCTCTCATCTCCATAACACCACTCTCATCATAACCCCCCCCTCTCTCTCTCTCATCCCTCAGGAGGCCAATCTCATTGACCCTGCTTCGGTAGAGAACGATGGTCTCGGAACACGTGTGGTACGGTCTCCCATTCTCTCTCTCTCTCTCTCTCTCTCTCTCTCTCCCTGTCTCTCTGTCTCAGTTTCTCATGCCCGCAGGCCGCAGGCTATGGAGTTGTAGCCGCTACGAACAAGATGTCAGGCGCCACATATGCAGCGGGTATGTATCCACTCTCTCTCTACACAATTTGTACTAAGTACACAATTAGTGTAAAAGAGACTAGTTTTACGAGTATCTTTGTGGGAGTGAGACGCTGAAACTCCGTACCCTATATAGTGTTGCAGACTCTCCCCATACCCACACACTATCTGGACCAGAGACTCTTAGACATATTGTCCCTATGTATATATACAAATATATACCATATTATATATATAGATAGATATATAGATACCCTAGTCACACACTCCATCTGACCCCAGTGTGGACCAGAGACTCAGGTGTCGCGTCAGACCCCTGGGGCACCACGATCAGACAGGCCATCCCAGCGTGCGTCTCTCTCTCTCTCTCCTATCTGTTGCCTACTATTACCCGTCTCTTGCGTGAGTGAATTTGGAGTAGTCTCTCACTGAGTTCTCATAACAACCTCTTTGCTTTCCTCTCTCTCTGTCTGTCTCTCACCCAGGTACGCTGAGGCCACAGGGTTCGCCTCCGGTCTCTTTATCAACAGTGCGACATCCCTCATGGTCGGCAGGTGCCTCCCTTTTCTCTCTATATTTACTCTATGCAATATTCGTTTTATATATATTGGTATATACCATAATTGTATATATATAGGTATCTATTACTGTTACTACCCATGTCATTCTCTGCGTGGAATCACGATTGCACTCGCTACAGCATGACATGCCACTATCCCTGCCTCTATCTGTCTCCTTCTCTCTCTCCATGGGCTATGTGTTCACACTCACCCTAGTGAGGATGCTCCTCTTGTCACGGCTGGAGTGGCCGTTCCCTCTACGGCCAACGTTGGAGGTAGTCTCCTACTCTCTCTCCCGCCCCCTTCCTGTCACCTCACCCCTAGGTGTGTACCGGTACTCCCTGCTCCCCCCAGTCTCCATTGAGGCCGTCCTCCCCACCCTCACCCTCGACTCCACATGCGGCACACAGACACTGGTGTTCACTCTCGAGGAGGTACACCTCTCTCTCTCTCTCTCTGTTTCTCTCTCTGTATCTCGATATTGATCCAGTGACTCAATGCAACCTCAGGCTTTGCTTTGAAGAGGCCTGCTCTGATAGATTCTCAATTGTCTACTCTCCCTCTCCATCTCTCTCTCTCTCTTCCTCACTGCAGGACGATGCAACGATCACAGTGGACCACACCTCAGACATCACCCTCGGATGGGGCACAGTCGACAACACTCTGGTATGTCTCGCCTTCTCTCCCTCTCTCTCCCTCTACTAGGATGGTATGGTAGCATCTGAACAATTATGTAGTCGTGAACATTCCTTTCTCTCTCTCTGCGCCCTCTCATTCCCAGATACCCACCTGGAATAGCGGTGACAACACCTACACAGTTGACATCACTGCCCCTTCCACCGCAGGAGACAGCACATTCACAGTGTGGTACGGCTAGTGGAGTATGTCTCTCTCTCTCTCTCTCCCACACAGAGGGTGGTATGCCCTGTATGTATCCGTCTCCCTACTTCTCTCTGCCTCTGCCTGTCCAACACTCAGGCTTGAGAATGACATCGTGGGTACCGCAGTGGCCACCCTGGCTCAGGTACTACGTCTATATATATATATGTATATGTTTATATATGTATATTAACATATTAGACTCTGTGCCTGCGCCTCCTCTGCCCCCCTCACCCCCAGCAGCTGAACACAGCCAAGACCATCGCCACATGGGTGCTGCCCACTCACAGTACACTAGGTACTCCCCCCTCTCTCTCACTCTTTCGCTCTCCCAACAGTATGATCTCTAATCTTGAATCTCTTCACTCTTAATCCTCTGCCCTCTCTATTATGTCACTGACCCCAGGGGATCCCGATGGAATTGACCTCAGTGGGGACTTTGTCTTCACATGCCTCCCAAAGGTATTAGAGTAATACTCTTTGTCCCACTTACTCCATTCCCATCTCTCTCCCTGTGTGTGTTACACTGTAGTGTTACAGCTGATAGCTATGCCCCTCTCTTGCTGTGGATGTGTGACTATACTACTCCATACCGACTAGTATTGTCCACTCAGACTCACCATAGGATGACTGTAACAACAACATTCCAGGGACCGTACTCGACTTCAGCCAGTGCGACGCCGACAACAGCTGCCTGCCAGCGTGAGTCCTCATCGCTCTCTCTCTCCATGTATTGACACCCATATGTCTTGACGTTCTAGATCCGTCTCTGTCTCACCCCTCAGCGATTAACTCATGCAGTGGTAGATCACCCGCCTCTCTCTCTCCATGTATATCTCTCTCTTCAATATATATAGTGTATACATCTCTCTAATGTCAGCGACGCACTCACAGAGGAGTACGGATGGAGTGTCGAACTCTACCTTGTGAATGAGGTATCTCTCTCTCTCTCTCTGTATTTGTATATAGTATAGTGAGAACGTCCGACAGGAATGGGATGAACGTACTGATTTGTCTTTTCCCAGTCTCTCAGCTACTGGCCTGCCATCTTTCCCTCCCTAGCGTCCCCTCTATAACTCATATGCTTCTCATAGTCGCTATCCTCTCTTTCACCCCAGGGCGTGTACACCTACACCCTCTCCGAGGGCGGGACCGACATCCACTCCGACACCATTGACATAGCCCCTGTGTTTGTGACAGTGGGGTCTGACGCTGTCGGTGTCTCCTCCACCCACTCCACCCTCACAGGCCTCCCCACCGGCACTGAGGAGGCCTACACTGTGGTGCTGACCCTCAAGGACGTAGCTGGTGTCACCATCACCTCTGACATATCCCCCGTCCTCGAGTGGGACGGAGTGGCCAGGACACTCACCTGGGACGGGACCTCCCACACATACTCCCTGTCCGGCACAGAGGGCGTGGCTACCGTGTCGCTGGACGTCACTGTAAGCGTGGGTGCCGTGGAGGTATTGTCTGAGAGCGTGTCCACCTCCGAGGTCATCACCTGCACCGACCTCACCCTCCCCATCACAGGCACGTGTCAGTCAGGGACAGGCACATTCTCTCTCCTCAAGAACGGGGCTGCATACACGACAGACAGGTGGGGACATCCCTCTCTCTCTCTCTCTGTCTCTCTCTACCCTCTCCTCACCCCCCAGGTCCTCTCTCCTCGGTATGTATACTTGTATGTATGTGTATGTGTATATGCGTATCCTTCTATACTCTTATTCCCAGGTCATCTCTCCTCACCGCCACCTGGGAGGACGCTACTGTCGTCCCCGTTGTCTACGCAGCTGGCACCTACACCTTGGCCATCTCTCTGTCTGCCCCCGGGGCCCACACCCTCACCCTGAAGCTAGACGGCACCCCCATTGCCACTCAGACTGTGACCCTGGTCTCTGTGATCAGGGACACCTACACATATGTGATCATGGACCCCAGCCGTGCAGTGGTGGATGAGGCCGTCACTCTCACTGTACACCCTATGGATCTGTGCAACGTGGCCATGACTGGACCCTTGACCCTTGACGTTGCTCTCTCTCTCAATGGTGTAGTGGCGGAGCAGGACACGGTGTCTGAGAGTGGCAGCTATGCCATGACCACCTCCCTAGGGATGGAGGGGGTGTACACTGTCACAGTGCGGGAGGGGGTGCAGGAGGTATATCAGTATATATATGTATATGTATGTTCCCAATCTCTCTCTTACCCTTACCCGATAGGTCAAGACTGACTCTCTCGAGTGTGCTTCGGTCTATGGCTCACTGGACGGGGGCATGGGAAGGTATCCTCTCTCTGACACTGGATGTGAAGGTGCTCAGTCCACCAGTCTCTAGGTCTACATCTCTCCTCCCTCACCCCAGGGTCGGTGTATCCACCGTCCACTCCACTCTGACAGGCCTCCCGAACCAGGTAGGTACTCTCTCTCTCGCTCCATCTCTCCATTGATTCAAAAACACAAGAAGATATCAGTTACTTGGTGTAGAACTGCTATCGCGTACATCTCACTCTCCCTCTCCCTCTCTCTCTCTATCTTTCTGTGTGTGTGTGTGTGTGTGTGTGTGTCTCACCCCAGGTCAACACCGACTACACCGCCTCCCTAGTCCTTGAGGACATCACAGACACAGTCATCGACAGGGTATGCATCCACTTCTCTCTCTCTCTCTCTCTCTCCCTCTTACCCCTCTGTCTCTGATACCTAGGACCTCTCTGTGGACGACGTCGTGTCTGTCTCATATGCCGGGGTGGCAGGGACAGTGGCCTGGGACAGTACCACCAACAGCTACACGGTGACCGGTAACTCGGGTGGGTCTTGTGATACTGTACTTGTCTTCTTCCCACTTCCCTTCCCCTTGTATTGGCAAGTTGACATGGCTGTGTCAGTATGCCAGCCTCCCTCTCCCACCTATCTCCTCTTGTGAGTATGTATTGCTGCACACACCCTTACCTCTAGGCACCTCCTCTGGCACTCTCTCCATGGTAGCCTCTGTCAACGGTATCACTGTTGTCACAGAGACTACTTCCATCAGGAGGAGCAGACGCGCAGTGTACATTGCAGCAGGTATCAAGTACCTCCCACTGTCTCTCAGAGCCACTCTCTCTGACTACCTCTACTGGATGAATGGGAGGAACAGCTTCTCTGTGTCTCTAATGTCTCTCCCCCTCTGACCCTAGCTGCTGTAGGTGCTACTGCGGTGGGAGCAGTGAGTACTGTGTCTGTGGTCAAGGCGAAGGCGAAGACCAAGAACAAGTCCAAGATCGACTTGGAAGAGGGTACTTCTCTCTCTCTCTCTCTCTCTCTCTCTCTACACCCCTAATATATAGGCGTCCTGCTCGATCAGGGACCCATCATGTCTGTTCCTGCCTCTGGCCTTGAGTAGAGAAGAGAGTGAAAGTGAACGTGAAATTGGAAGAAGATGCAATGAATGGGAGTAAGACGCATGTGTGTGCACTCGCGTCTCGCTCTTTGTGTATTATTTATATGTTAACCTTCAACAATAGAGTATTGTGTGCATTCTCCCTCTTCGCAGAGATTTGTTGCCATTTTTTTGTATTCTCTGTCGACCTGCTTCATGCCTACTAACAGTAGGCTACTATGATAGTACTATCCCACTTCAAGTATGATACGTGGTGCAAACATGGGTAGGAGGGATCAGAAGAGAGACTGTGTAGATTTAACGAACGACCTCCCAAATACCGTAGGCATTATACCTATCCCCATTGTGAGAGTCAGTACACCATACAGCAACAGGGCATGCCTCCTCTGCCTTGGCCTATGGACTGTAGACCCCTTACCCCCATGGCAGCAGCAGGTCTTTAATAGGGACTCCTTATGCTACTCACTTCTTACTATTCTACTGCTCCGCAACCCAGCGTCCTCTAGGTCAATGTCTGTCTATTCATAAATTCTTCAGCGCTATATCATAATGACCCTACAGTTCGTCAATCCATGACGCCATAGGTCCGGTGTCGAGTCAGGATCGTGTTCATATCCTGTCTCTGCCTGTCTATCTATGTCAGTGCCTCCCAGTCCAGCTCTGCCTGTCTGACTGACCTGGCCACATCATCAAGGGTCACGCCTGAGGGTGGGAGAAACATGCATTGTGGATTGAGCGAACCCATTACACAGTCAATAGTATAGTGTGACAGGAGCATATGCAGAGGAAGAACCATTCTCCCATGTGAGTATTGTGACACACAACAGTGTTGTGTGTAACACGGCACCTTCTCTGTTTCCGGGTGTCACTGCTGCATCCAGCTGAGGAGTGGTGGTGACTCCGTCCTAGGCCATGAGACACATGCGGAAGAGGAGAGAGGGAGACAAGACTACATGTATGACAGACAAATAGTGGGAGACCATGGTTGATATAACGTTTGGTATAATACCACACTATATCCCTTGTACCTGCTCTGTCACCCTCATGCACTCCTCCACCTCTGTCCTGGCAGTGTACATGGACAGACAGTGCAGCCTGGGTGAGTCAGGGGATAGTGAGGTTAGAAGGGTGAACATGTGATGGAGACTCTATTATTAAGAGTGCTCAATACAATAATTTGTGACTCAGATATCATACATGAGAAGAAGTGTAGACCCTATACTGTTGAGGAGGTGTAGACTCGACACAGCAGTGACACGTACTTCTCCTCAAGTAGAGGACGCAGTCTCTGTAGCTTGAGAAGGGACACGCCATAGTAGACAAGCTGGATGTGAACACAGAATCAATGTACATATTACGGAGAGGGAGAATATGTCACCGTTAGCGAGAGAAGTTCTCTCAGAGAACCAGAGAATATGTTGAAGTCGCTAGTAGTGACTCACTGCTACTGCCCGAGCCCAACCTGTATTGTTCAGATGATACGAATGATTCACTCTATATACTCTGAACAAGACTGGTTACCAGTCACTACTACCACCCACCTCCTGTCTGTGGCGTGACAAGTCCAGCTCACCGATGTCAGGGCTGTCCACCAGACGCCTCAGGACGTTAATCTTCTGCTAGAGTGTGAGAATTGAGTACTATAATACTTTGCTCACTGTATGTATATATTTCAATATGTGACATATCACATGTACTGTAAATATATTCATGTTACCTGAAGGTTCGTATCCATCTCGTCCAGTGTCTGCAGCTCAGTGCTTAGAGCGTGGAATACCTTTGCATAAGCAGAGAGTGTTTCTATTGTAACACACAAGAGTGGGTGCTAGTCTCGGGGTAATTCGTTGAAAAAGAGGTGCAGTTACGTGGATGATACACGCTGAACCATGACACATACCCACAAACATACCTCAAAGGCAGTGTCATGTCTCTCGGGTACACAACACGATGGTGACCAGATACGCCTACGGAGCAGAGGCATATCTCACTTAGGTAGAGAGAGACTCTATAGTATAGAGGGTGACATGCAGTGAGCCATCGATGACAACCGTATATGGCCCTACACGACAAGCGGAAAATCCGACTTGTCACCGACTATTCCTCGGATACAGACTTGTCAACGGTTGGCCACTATGACATGCTCTCTTTCCAATCTGCCAATACACCATCCTGTAATGGGGGGTATCTTCACATGTGGAAGGCGCCGTTCGCGGGAGTTGACACCGGTATGTGGATTCGCAATACTTGCTTCGCTAAGGCTGGAATAGATTCATATGCATATGGGCCGTATGATATGGCTGTTTCCATTTCTCCTCTGATACTGATACTCTGTCTTATACCATAGAGAGAGCTTGTAACGTCGCTGCACTCACAGCTTGAGACCATCGAGTGCCGGGAGAGGTGGACCCAGCAGGTTAGTAGTACCAGCCTCAACTCGGTATACTAAGCCCACTATTGTTTCCACTTCAATGCTAACACCCACACCAGAAGCGTCGTTCGAGTCTGGCCAATGCTGAGAGGTACTTCTGTTAGAGCCCAATATGATTCTGTTTGCACCATTGTCACCGATAACATATGCAAATGCTAATAACCTATAGAGCCAAAGTTTGATTGTCACATCAACTCCCTTCTCCGCTGCAGCGGACTCTCTTCCTCTCAATCCTCATACCCCATAGGTACCTGATCGCTGGGGAGAGAGAGGAAGCTGAGGCGTGCGTCCACAGGGTATGTATACTATATAGACTATATACTTATATATACCATATATATATATTAGAGGCATCAATGTCTACACGGTTGACAGTACTTTGTCTGCACCAGTCTAGATGTAGAATTGACTCATTGTATCTTATCCACACTTCCTTACTAGCTGTACCGTTGTCTCACCATGCCAGGCCCGCCTAATGGATGAAGAACTCACGCAGATGTCAGTGCTGCACACCCAGCTGATCAAGAGGTGTCGGGGTCTGTACACTACATACATGACAATTTGTGGGCTGTCTTTCCATACCAATGACAGTATGTGTCTATAGTATGTGTCTATACTATCATAGTATTACTATGTGTCCATCACCTCAGGATCCAGGAGATGTTGGTTGGCTTCCTGACCAGAGATGTTACCAGTGCCCTAGAGAGAGCAGACCGGTACATGGGGGTGAGTGGGTCTCATACATAGCTTGTTGGTATCTGCCTCTCTCAAACTCCCCTCCCTCCCCTTCTGACCCACAGGTTGAGGCAGACTCCCCTTCAGTTGGACACTGCACCCTGGGAGAGGATGCTGAGGGGGGAGAGGAACATGACTCCGATGAGCAGCTGGTGGAGGAGAGAGAGAGGCAGGGGGAGAGAGAGAGGAAGGTGGAGAGAGAGGCAGAGGTGGAGAGGGCGCTGATGGTCCCAGTCGGTATGGGAGTGCCAGACCCGGCAGAGCCTGTATATGCTGTGAGGGTAGAGAACGGTGTCAGTGATGAGGACTTCCGTGACTTCATATAATACATATGGTGTATATGATATGATATGATATGATATGATGTGACAGATCGGTCAAGACAAAGGGAGAACAGTCCCTAGCAATAGATATCATACACATTTATACGTCAGACTGTAACTGACTCTCTCCATTGTCTCTTCCTGTAAGACAACCCAACGGGCTTTAACCACCCCACACTCCTAGTCACAATACATGGTCATCTTCACACCACCAACCACACCACTCGGGAATCTGACCTATGTCCACTGGGTATTAGCCTAGGGAGAGACCCCCAGCTCTGTCCCAAGGGCCTGGAGGACAGGCATGTACTTCAGCAGCTGGGGGTAGGGTGGGGAGGGGGAGGGAGGGGGAGAGAATGTGTTGAGGGTACAGTATATACATAGATACACCCACCAGGCCTGTGATCCTCTGGCTCCACTCGGGTGAGCACTCTGGGATGCCCTGCACAGACCTGACGTCAAGGGGGTATATATATGTACATATACTGTAGGGTAGGGGGGTGTATATGTATATATATGTGTGTGTGTATATGTATGTACATACACATATATATTCATAAGCCCTGCACAGACCTGCATTCAAGGGGATACATAGATATACATATGTACATAGACCTGAAGGGTAGGGCAGTAATGGTACAGACGGTAATGACATATATATAGAAACACAAACACACACACACACACACACACACACACACACACACACATTGTCCCATACCTCATTGTGACCAGGCCAGCCTTGAGTCCATCTGGGGGTGAGGGGGAGGAAGGAGGGGACCTACATATCGATACCAACACACTATAGTATACAACACAGCCCGTACCGTATGCGACCTTCTTCTCGTCCTCCACCTGTGTCCCCTTGAGTGCCTTGTAGCACTCTATCAGGATGACAAACTCCTCGACGGTGGTCTTCATCTGGAGGTCAGGGGAGAGAGAGAGAGAGGGAGAGACAAGGGATACTGATACCACATCTGACATGCCAATACAGGTGTGTGTGTGGGGGGGGGGGGGGGGGGGAGAAGGGGGGGGGGATTGAACCG
>BDIP01000832.1:0-11160 GCA_003568945.1 Kipferlia bialata
ATATATATATATATATATATATAGAGAGAGAGAGAGAGAGAGAGAGAGAGAGAGTGAGACAGGCAGGGTGGCACAGTTGGAGAGGGAGAACAGGTATAGTATATATATACACACATTCATATATATATGTTTGTGTATATGTGTGTGTGTATGTGTGTGTGTAGAGGGAGAAAGAGAGTGAGACAGGCAGGGTGGCACAACTGGAGAGGGAGAACAAGTATAGTGAGCATATGATCTCAATATGGTTACATATGAATGTGCATAATCTATATATGATCTGTATTTGTAATTTCACTGTTCGGACAGCTCAGTATGTGTTGTATGCATATGTCTCTCTTACCTATTGATGTGTACATTCTCACTATCCAGACAGCTCAAGGTGGTGTGTGAATTTGTATCCATATGTACGTCTGTATAAACATGGAGTATGTAACTGACCGTCCAGACAGCTCAAGAGGCGTCTCGAGGAGGCCATGCGTCTGGTACAGGAGCAGCAGATGCCCTTCTAAGTAGACTAGACCCTTTATAGGTGCTAGACCCTTTATAGAGAGACTAGACCCTTTGGGAGAGAGAGAGAGAGTTGTTTCCAGTGTGTCAATTTCCTTGGTGTATATACACCCTATTTGATTTTGCACTCTATGTGAGTAGAGTGAATAGACGCGTGACCATTTACTGTTACTGTGCTACATTGTGTTACTGTTCTGAAGCCTTCAGAAAACCTTCAGTGGTGGTGTCTCTTGGGTATAGCATTCATAGGGAGACCCCATTCAAATGGCCTCACAGGGTTGTCCACCGGGTGTGGTTCTCTAGTGCCTGTGTGAGATAGACAAGAGAAAAGTGAAGTCCCTATATACATTAGCTAAACAATTCTCAGGCAGAATCAGTGATTAGTAATCACTGGATACTGAGAATCACTCTCAACTGCTTTAACTATAGAGTACCCTAACAATATGTCTCGGCCTGTGTGCACATACCTGCCGCAAGAGTGTGTCTAGAACCCCCTCTGTGCACTCTATACCAGCAACAGTGTTGGCACGGTGCATATAGGCTGAGGGTAAGACTGTTGGTAGCTACACACCGACAATATCGATACCAGCAAATGTCCGCATTCCACGCTTTATCGAATCATGTGAAGCACATGATGTGACTACTGCGTTACGCAGTTGTGGATACCTAGGTATGGCCCTATCGTCCAATATATGTACTGGTGTACATATATCCGATACCTCCTCCTATAGGAGTCCCATAAATGTATATTGGTATGCATGTATGATATATATATATCTGATATTACTGTCCGTGGTACGTGTACCTAGATATGGTCCTACTGTGTCTCTTATGAATGCTGTCTGGCACATCTGGGCTGTCAGCCTGGCCTTGCCCCAGAGCTAGGAGTAAGATAGTGGAGAGAGGTGCTATTGAATTTCAATTTGAAGGTGGGAAGTTACCACTGGGGACTATTATTCTGTAAAAGACGTGTGTTACACACTGTGTATGGAGATAGACTCGTGTGACAGAATGCACCAGTTTCCTTGACCACTTACCATATTCCTTCTGGGCGGTACTAGCAGCCCAGCCTCTGCCTCCAGCACACCACTGCCATACCCCTGTCGCATCTTGGCCAGACCAAACCTCTGTGATACCTGAGGTGAATATCATTATATAGTAGGAGACTTGATATCGCAAGTTCAAGTCTCTTGTAGTCAGAATCCCCTACCTCCCATGGTCTGAGGGTATTCCCCATCCGCGCTAGCTTGGCTATGGTGTAACAGGTCTCTCTCTGGGCTATGCCAACCTCACTGAAAGGGGACACAATGGCGCTAGGCAGTATGCTATAGGTCAGATATAGAGTGGAGAGGACTGGTACACCAGGGGCAATGTGAAAAATTTAAATCTGTATCAGTGGCTCAGATTTTACCTCTCATTTGCCGTTGTAGACTGCACCAGAGTATCTAGAGGCGGAATGTACCCAGGTCTGTAATCGTTTTCACTGTTGGTGACAAGTATAGCATCCCTAATGAAGGTAGAAGCACCAGAAGGCAACCAACTTAGTATCCCACACTCCTCTAGAAGATGTAGGGTAACGGAGAAAGCCTGAGTATGAGAGTGTGGAGGACTCTCTAGTTGCTGGTTAGAAGCTCTAACTTAGAACCCTACTTCTCACCACACAGATGCGCTACCAAACTTCTTAGTAATAGTTACTTCTTGGGAACCCTACCTGCTTCTCCAGTGGTGCCACACTCCCATGGACAGTGCATATGGGATGGTTGGACATGGTTACATACTCGGTTGAGTAACCCGGATTGTCACAGTTAGTACATGTCACTGCTAGCAAAAGGAGTAACCTTGCGACAGGGGGCATGAGTATCTCTTCTGAACAACCAGGGTAGAGACCACTTAACACAATCGCCATCTGATTGGGTAAGATCATCGTACTATAATCGCACAGTATTGAGCACTGGGGTATGGATACACAGTACTAGTAAAATATACAACCCCTCACCTGAAGGGCATCTAGCGTCTGTACAGTGTTTGTGAATGGACACTGGTGGATACTCTTATGGACTGACAACAGAAACCGGACCATATCCTGACATTAGACAATGGGGCTCAGGTTTATCATCGTACACCATGAGCCGACAATACAATACTATATAACTATAGGTGGTTAAAGTAGATAATGAAAAGACATATCCATTGTATGTTACCTTCCGTGCGACGTTCAATTCCTCTTCTAGACATGTCACATAGACGTGCAGGAACAGGTATACAAACCCGTATCCATCCATCAGTGCGTCAAATGCATGGGCGTCGAAAGCAACATCACTGATGGCTGCGCAAAGCACTTTCATAGTTCTCTCGGATGCAGTCATGGACCCGTATGTCTGCAGCACTGTATCAACAACCTGATGGTTAGAGTTATCTGTGACCATGTGTCGCACGCAAGCATTGGAATAGATGTGAGATATGTGACTTAAAGTGTTGCTTTGTACGGTAGGTTTGACATGATTCGTCAGGGTAAAATATAGTATTCGGACCCTATAGGATTGGCGTACTTTGTCGTCCGAGTACACGAGGTCTCTATCGACAGTGACAAGGTCAGGTGGCAATCGAATAGTCAGGGGCTCAGACCCTCTGGTTCTACAATCTGCATCTGTCTTAGAAGGAGATAGAAGTCCTTGAAGAGTGTGTGGCTCAGCTGGTAGATAGGGCAAGGCACCACGTTGAGAGAGACATGTGTATCCAACTAGCGGCACTCTCTTCTTGGCAAGCTGGGGCCACTTCTTGCAGCTGGAATCAGAGACTCAATACATACCTGCATACAACTCCATACTACGCTACTGCATATTACAATATTGCCAGATCTGGTGATGTATACAGAGTGTTCAATTATACATATAGTGTTCATGTATGTACTCACTATATGTACTCACCTCATGTCGTAGCCTGCCTTCCCCCCTCCGTTGCTGAGGTCACATATACCAAGTATCTCATTGTACCCTGCTATGGCAGTAGCTGTTCCCTCTGCGTCGTGTCTAATGACTGTACCAATGGCACTCACAACCACAACGAGAGGCATTTCCTTGAGTTAGATTAGCTACTATTTTAACCACGCTATCACGACGTTTCTAGAGTCTAAACACAGTCCAATGGCACTCACAACTGCCACGAGAGGCATCTCCTGATATGAGGTAGAGAACTACTACCTACCAGAGCAGGTGTAAGACGAGAGAATGATAGCAACGAACCCTTCCCTGGCCATTCCTGTTCAGAGGTCCCACGGTGCCAGAGTCTCTCTTCCTAATCACTGCCGCGTGGCTACTCGATGACCGTCTGGGTAAGTACGCGATACTAACACAGCACACATAGTAGCACATATCTGTCAACTTAGGAAGAGTGCTTCTTTACCTAGGTACAAACAGGGCTGATCCCGATGTCGTCTTGAGTGTCTCGTATGTACACACATATTAATATACCTAGGTACAAATAGTGCCGACCCAGATGTCGTCTTGAGCGTCTCATGAGGTAGAGCCTCAGTCCAGGGGAAGGAGCCTCGGAATGTGAGAGGACTGCCTCTCAGAAAGAACCTAGCCTGCAGACAGTACCTTGGGTAAGTACAGTAGTGTCATTGATATATTGGGAGTGTGTAAGAGAGTAAAGACATATGTATTGTGTATATATATATTCTCTGCCACTCACTGTCGGCCTCCAAGCAAGGCGTTCTGCAGTGCAGCCTCGACAAACTTGCTATCTGCAGGGTGCACTCTGTTGAAGAACTCTAAGGTGGGGTTCTCTTGTTCTGAGGTCAGAAAGAGTAATGCTAAGAGGTCACGTCTGCATCATAGCAAGCATTGATTCAATTTCATTGGCGTATGGTTGGAATCAGAAGATTTGCCGTTCCTTGGGTTGTGGAGTCCCGACCCCACAGCATGCGAGTCCACGGAAGAGTGACTCTTACGTCCTAGAGGTCAGTGTTAATAGTAGATACTGGCGAGTATAGTACACAACAGTAGTACCATTAGTACTGTCACTATAATAATATAACCTATAACACACACATACTAAATACAATAATGAGAGTTTAGTAATACTCAGTATTATACATACAATACTTAGGGTATTTCTCGGTACCTTGGACACTGTGCCCAACAGCCAACTTCCCACCATAGGAGTTAGTGGTTGGTACCTAAACTCCTCACAGGCAGCTGAAAACTCTTCCTGTAGATGTTAGTTAATCACAGGCACTCATCTCTGATATATGAGTACTATCTCACCATGTAAGAGAGAGGGTCAAGCTCTGAGAATTTGGTAGAGAGAGGATCCCTACCTGTGTTGGTAGGGAGCTAAGTGGGATTGAATGGGCTCCCATGGATATGAGTCTCCTGCGCACAGTATCAGACGGCACACTAACAGATACTCCAGATGTAGGCACACTGGTAGAATGTACACCAAGGACAGGACCAGTCACTCCAGTGATAGGGCGAGGAGCACCAGGTCGTGGCAGTGGTGGCTTCGGGGGTCTTGCAGTGTGTGCGGGAACCACAATCTGCTAGAAAGTTAGTGACAGAGAGTACTGAGTCGGTTAACGAGCGATATAGTAGTGTTAGTTATGTTCTTATACCTGCTGAGAGGGTCTGAGTTGAGGGGCTGTGGTCTCAGAGCCAATCACACCTGCTTGTATGCCACGGGAGTAGCGTCTAGTCCTGAGTCTCAGTGGATAGTATCCTAATCTAGTCATATGCTTGAGCCTTAGCACATGTGGACATTCAGTGCTACGATAGCATTGCACGTACCTGTGATCATAGTGGTTGTCACTACTGTGTCCTATCCTATCTGACGCTGGTACACTCTTGCCCTTGATCAACTTGGTCCACCACATTGGGTTACTCTCTGCTCCTCTCATTCTACGTCCGAAGATGTCACGAGTCTCGCCTCGGTAAGCCCCGGCATACAGATACCTGAGTGGATTAGCAGAGCAGGGAAGTTCTATGTATACAGTAGAGCATCAATGTATATTAGAATGAGGTCAAGGGAGGATAACCTATGATCATAAATGACTCTCCTATTCATCAGAGAGTCATTAATCCCTGCCCGTAAATATTAGTGGTCAACATACCTATGTGGGTTAGGCCGGGGGTCCACTAGCTGCCGTTCCCGCCTCTTGTCCCTAGGTAGATACAGTGTCTCCTGCACTACACTAGACATCAGTGACTCCAGGCATGGCCTCCAGGCTATCAGTGCAGGGTCGTGCCTGAGGTTCTGAAGCAAGTCCAGTAACACATCTGCGTGCGTAGTGACACACGTGCACTGGAAGGTAAGAGAATCCACCCTCAGAGATAGTATCATGACATAAATGATATTAATATAGAGGTTAGTATACACACATATATAAATATAGACTTACCGGTTTCTGTTCCCGTGTTGAGTGCGATATGGTGGCCAGTGTCTCACTCTCAATCCCCGAGAGAGCTATATCGATGGCGCATCTCTTGATGTACGTTTCTTTCAACCATCCCATCCCAGGACCGCTGTAGACAGACAGCATGGAGCGTAACAGCCAATGGCCAAACGCGGCTACGACAGAAGCATAGACTACATTGGCAGGATCAGTATCTGACCTTGAGTTAGAACATAGCTGATAGTGGAGAAATGATTCACCCCAATTGAAGACAATATGCATGGACCCCGTGATTAGTCATTCAGAGTAATTAACATTTCTAATGATCCGCATTGCCGACTTACCTTGACACTCGACCCTTAGTGAGCACGTGTAGGGCAACTCCATCCAAATACTCTATCACATCACCAACACACACACTCATGTCGGTATGTCGTCTGAGAGACTCACGAGGAGACACAGAATGGCGCCCCCCCAGTTTCTGAATCAGTGTTTCCCTGTCTCGCTCTATCACCTGAACCGCTGTGTATATATCGTGGAGTAGCTCTAATATAATCCTGTTGGTGCCACTGATCTCCTCTTCTTGTGTTGCTCTCACTACTAGGGTGGAAGAACTGGGTATCCCGACCAGTCTTGGGCGAAGAGTTAGGTACTGGACCACTGTCTTCCGGAGGCCCCAAGATGTCCAAGATGTCCAAGATGTCTGAGGTAGGCAAGGCACAATGTAAGAAATAGTTATACTATGAGTGGTAATGGATATACAGTGGTCATACATTAGCGTTGGCTCTAAGAGGATCCCTCTCTAGTCTCAAACTCTGTACACTGATGTCTACCAACGGAGCCCAGCAGAACAAAGGGTCCGTGACAAGGGTGATACATGCTAATAGGTTGCAGGTGAGTAAAGAATAGAACCCGAGTGTACCAGATACTCGCCCACCGACATGGAGGGAAAACACCATCGCGGAAACCCCATCAGCGAGACCCACCAGGGCCATGACATTTGTTGGGAAGCTTAGTATCAGCCAGGATGACATTGGGAAAACAAGCGAATGAAGAGAGCTTGTAGTATTGTAGTCCCCGTGTGTATAACGTAAACGTGTCCTTCTAGTTGTACCTGACCGGGCGATTGGGGCCGGGCACACAACTCGTCACTGTCTCTTTCAGAAATGCCTTGTAGGAGCGTACAGTGTATGGGAGCACCAGTGCCTCGGTTACTACCTGTAACACAGACAGCACTAGGCCTAGGGTAGCTGCCCATTCAGCAGCTCTGGATGTAGATGCAAAGGACTGCTGAATCACATATCCAGTGGCAAGAAGGCTGGTGAAGAATACAGAAAGCTGGGAAACAAGAGCAATTCCGTTGAGCCACCTATAGTTAACCAGAATATGTGGTATATATTGTATATACCCTAGTATACACTTCTATACCTGCACGGCAGTTGCCCACAGATCGACATGCACCTAACCCTCACGTTGGCACTCGCCGTCTGGTGCTGCGAAGAGAAGAGAAGGAAGAGTGCGAGAGTATCCAGAGCTGTATTCCCATGGCTAGAGGGAGATAGTATCCACCCGGCAGCCAGACAGAGGGGAATGATGAGAGAGACGAGGTGTATTGTGACGCCAGTTGTCCAGCGCATTGGATGCCGCATACCACACCAATGAATCTATATAGATACTGACAGAGAGGCTTGAGGAGAGCAGTCCATATACGAACCCACAGTCCATGTGATAGGGGTGTACAACTATACAGTATACAGAGGGCATCTCTTCCGTCATTCGTAGGTGACGGATAGTATTGACGTCATTGATCAACAGTAGCCACTACAGTAACCTAAACGTCTGATGGCAGTAACAGACAAAATCTATTGTCTTTCCGGCAGCTACAACGCCATACAATTCAGAGATGAAACACCAATTCCCAATTAGTGAGAGAGAGACAGAGAGAGAGTAGTGATGCTACACGACCCAACCAATAGCGTAGTAAGTAGCCAGAAGACATACAACCACAGTACTTCACTCAAAGGCTAGTCCTGGGAACTCCTGTGTCTCGAACCCCATGGTGTGTGTAGTGGTAGTGTCCTCACACACATCGGCGGGGGGAACGCTCCATACATCCCTTGCCATTGCCAATGGTCGCTCCTCCACACTCTTGTGCTGTCTCTTGCGGCCACCGTTGGTGAATGAGAGGTCAGCTGGGACACGGATGCCAAGACGGCTGGGGGTGAGAGGACAATGACAAGACTATGTGTACACTTAGACTCACCACAGGTTCTCCGTTGCCTCTCTGACCCTCTTTACCCAGTGAGGGGGCAGGGTGCGGCCAAGCAGCTTCAGTCCGTGACTGTGTCTAAAGAGTTAGCATGGATGTAATATATATATATAGATATATATATATATACATAACACATAAATACATATTCTAAGCCAAGCAGCTTGAGTCCGTGACTGTGTCTATAAGTTAGTACAAAGAGAGCATCAGTACTATCAGTTAAGCTATATACTATATACAACCAATACTATATATCATATATACTATGCTATATACATATAATCATGTGAATACTGTGACTGTGCCTGAGAGATAGGATGGATAGAATGCATGAACAGGGGACATTCATATGCATACGCATACAAACATAGTCTCTTGAGATCACACTCACCGGACCAACTTGACATGGTACCCTGTCTGCTTGTGCCCCATGTCTCTGCTGTGGTAGCTGTGCTGTCTATCGAGCCACTTGGCACCGGACGGGTCAATATCTAAGGTTACTACTTAACTATATATATACATATATACATATATATATGCTGTGGTAGCTGTGCTGCCTGTCCAGCCACATGGCACCAGAGGGGTCACTGCCTATTATTAGTATGATAGCAATATCAGTGTACTATATATATATATATATATATATATATATATATACAACTTATATGCAATACATACATATATTTATACTGTGCTGCCTGTCAAGCCACTTGGCACCAGAGGGGTCACTGCCCACGGTTACTATTACCACATACACACACACCTATATATTGACACAAATTCACAGAACATGTTGATTATGTACATATCTATACGGATACTAGACGTACTCACTGTCCCCACTATCTGCTGTGACTGCTGAACTGCTCTCTGGTATGCAGACTCAGATACATATATATACTGTACGTGTATTGATACTTGTCATATACCTACTGTTCTTAGAATCTCCTGTGACTGCTGAACTGCTCTCTGGTATGCAGGGGGAGGGAGAGAACCCAGGTGGTGTACTATTAACTGGAGGGTGAGCTCAAGGGATTCTATCTTATATACAGGTCACTTGGCACAATAAGACTCTGCATATATATGTACTTCAGACATATTATGTACATACCTCCAGCCTGTGCATATCATCTGCTGAGTATGTTGCATCACTGAGTGACAGGGGCAGAGTACTATAATATATATACATACTATATAGTGTATATATATGTGTGTGTGTGTA
The DNA here is from genome assembly GCA_003568945.1 of Kipferlia bialata. NCBI lineage: Eukaryota > Fornicata > Kipferlia > Kipferlia bialata. The sequence goes on from BDIP01000832.1 coordinate 9,391, forward strand.
TGTATGTATGTACCTCCAGTCTGTGCATGTTGCATCACTGACTGACAGGGACAGTATAGTATGGATGTAGATATATATATATATAGTGTATGTATATGCTTACCTCCAGTCTATGCATGTCATCTGCTGAGTATGTTGCATCACTGACTGACAGGGGCAGTATAGTACGGATATATATATATATATATATATAGTGTAACTATATATATATATAGTACCTCGAGTCTATGCATGTCATCTGCTGAGTACTGTGCATCACTGACTGACAGGGGCAGGGGCATGGTGCACTGGTTAGTGGAGTGGAGAAGAGACCAGTCTTTACAGTGCTAGAGGTAAGAGAGAGAGGAGGAGAGAGAGAGGAGGAGAGAAAGACTCAGAGAACATCATATACACAGTACCTTATCTGGTAGGCTGTCTACCAGTCCACCATCCACCCTGTCTAGCACCCTGCCCATACCAAGGGGTATATGTGTTCTACATACTATACATACATTTACACTATACCCCATACCTTGTCGGGCAACTTGTACACCAGTCCATCCGAGACTCTGTCCAGCACCCTACCCATACCCAGTGGTCTGTCACCAGAGAGTAGACACTGCACATCAAGTAGTGACCTAGTTATCAGTAAGCCAACATAGGGCAATGACAGTCAGTAATGTCAATGATAGTCAATAACAGACGTGCCTTGTCTCCATGGATAGTGCTATGGGTACTGCCTGGTGTCTGATGCCATAGATGTCACCAACGGCACCCCACATGGCCTAGAAGGTGAGTTGGATATAATTGGGAAATGTACTATTACATAATACAATAGTATTTACAGTCTAACACATAGTATTTTAGTATTTTAAGTCAGATACTACACATATGAATATATAGACGGCACCCCACATGGCCACGATAAAGAAGGCTACCACTACACCAGATATCAAGACACTCATGTATATATATACAACAGTATTCATATATATGTGTGTTTGTGTGTATATATGTATATCAGTATATGTATACATACACATATATATATACCTTCCCAATGCGAGGACTCTCAATGATGCGCTGGACCATACATATATATACACATACACATACATACAAACATATATATACATTACCATGAATACATATACATATACATACTTACCTTCCCAATGCGAGGACACTGCATGATGCGTTGGACCACAGACACAATGTCAGGGGACTGCATGCCTAGGGATAAGGGAGATATATATATATATGTATATAGGTATATATATATATATATAGAGAGAGAGAGAGAGAAAGAGTGACAGAGAGAGAGACAGAGAGACATGGAGAGAGGAAGGAGGGAGAGAGTATAGTGTACCACTAACACAATGTCAGGGGACTGCATGCCTTGGGTGAGGTGCATATAAGTATACAGAGAGAAAGAGAGAGAGAGAGAGGTCGACCGAGAGTTGGGTGGACCACAGACACAATGTCATGGGATTGGATGCCTCTGGGTAAGAGGTATGGCATATATTGAATCTACACATATAGAGATATAGGGGAGTACTACCTAGCAGGAGACCCAATGTGGGTGTGATGACATCCCCAACTGATCCAGAGGTAGAAGCACCACCATAGTGTCTCCTATTCCTTCTCTCTGTCTTCTTTGTGGCTTCACTGGTCAAAGTAGTGGTCTTCTTGGAGTGTGTAAAGACAGGGGCTTCAGGGGTAGACAGGGAGAGGGACTGTGTCAGCATGAACTGTGCACAGGACAGGGTCTCTCTCTCTATGTATATATAT
>BDIP01000834.1:1456-14310 GCA_003568945.1 Kipferlia bialata
ATATATAGATACTGATAACATACCCACGCTCTTCTGGCTGGGCCTGCCCCCAGTGGGTGAGGTGGGGGGGGCCTCGATGACACCAGCATCCACACCATGTGCCTCGGCTACGCTATCCACCTAAGAGGTCAGTATGAGTGTGTGTGTGTATAAGTAATAGAATATATAGATGGTAATGATTCATATCATTCATAGATACACTGTACACCTGGTACCTGCATTGTCTCTGGCCCTGCTATGCCTGCGCCCTCGGCTGCCTCCCTCTCTCTCTCTCCCTGTACGTCACTCTTTGGTCCTGGTGTCAGTACCCTTGTATATAGATACAATTATATACACTAGTATTGTGTAGCACCACCACATGTATACATATGTGTACCTGGCGCCCCTGTCCACTCATCAGTTTCAGTGAATATATGTATATATAATTACATGAGGGTATATATATATACATACATATGTGTGTGCGTGTGTGTGTGTCTATTACCTGGCGCCCCTGTCCACTCATCAGTAGCAGTGTATATATATATGCGTGTATATATATATATATATATATATATAATGTGTATGATATGTATTCTTTTCATATATACCTGGCGCCCCTGTCCACTCATCCACCAGTGACCTGATGTCGGGGTCAAGGCCCCGCCTCAGTCTAAGGGGTCAGATACTTATACTAAATGTAACAGTAATGTATATACAGATATACAGATACACATATACATACATAAATGTATAGATGATACGTGATAGATACCTGGAGTCCTCCAGGGCACCCAGCCCCACAAAGACACTGCCCTCGGACACCATGCGCTCTCCTGGGGTGAGGGGTAGTATATCAGACACAATTATGTGTATATATATGCGCTCTCCAAAAGTGAGGAAGAGAACAGCAGACACACATACATATAATACAGACCATCACCTGGTACTGATCATCGACACTAGAGATACCAAACGAGTGTATACACAGCTTATGATATATTGTGACAGGTATGTACCTGGTACAGAGGAGTAGAGGGTGGGTGCTGCCGAGCCAGGCTGGGACACTGTGCCATCCCGGCGGAAACGGCACTGCTCAGGCCTGGGGTTATACACACACATATACATAAAGGGTATAATATGGTGACTAAGAGTGCAGGTGTATGTAGACTATACCTCAGGGCCCCACTTCCAATGACCCTGCCTGGGTCACTCCTCAGTCTGTCGAGTAGGTTCTAGGGTGAGAGAGGCAGACTCAGACAGTAGAGAGACAGGACCCACTCATCAAAACATACCAATAACAGAGGGAGACGGTGAGGGTATTCAGAAACAGTAACATAGTACCAATATACAGTACAGACTGAAGTATAGCAACCTCACCTGCACTCCCTCGGATGCACTGGACCCCCTCCCCCCCAGGGACACACTCACACCAGTCCTTGGGCCCCTCATAGTGGCACCGGTGTAGGGGGTGTTGTTGGCGTCAGCTGTCTACAGTTAGGATGGTGAGAGAGTAAACTACACGGTAACATCATGGCAGATATGTGAAAGGGGAGCGTTGTTGGCGTCGGCAGTCGAGAGATAGCTGCTGAGTACTAGCTACAAGACATGGTAACTTCGCACATATATGTAAACCCAACCTGTCTGTCGATATCAGCATCCTGGTTGGCTCTCTCAGGGTCCACACCCTCTCCTTGGGTTAGCTATGTATTCATTGTCACCACGCATTGTGAAAGAGTGTATCTAAGTGCAATATATAGTATATATACATTCATCCTATATAGAGAGTACACATACCTCCATTGGAGAGTATGGCAAGGCGCTCCCACCTCGAGAGCTCAGGCATGAACCTAGGGGTGAGGACACATATAGACAGGGAGAGAGGGATATATTTTCATACACAGTAAGAATACCAACCATTGAGTAGAGACAGAGAGTAGGCAGAGAGAGAGAGACTCCCCTACCTCCACAGTGAGTGGCTGTCTGGGTCGTACTGGGGATGGGTGGGGGTCAGGGTGAACTGGAGACCCACCCACAGCAGCATGTCGCCTGGGTCAGGTATACATAGTAATATACATATGCTGCCACTCACATACCAGTGTTAGGGTCTATGCTGCTTCTGTGTGAGGCCCCTGCCGCTGGGCACTTGACTGCAGAGGAGTCGGCACACACAACCCACGTGTCACCTATGGTGTTGGAAGAAGAGAGAGTGTTGCGTGTGACAAGCAGAGTGTGACAAGCGTGTACCTGTGTTGAGGTTGACCAGCTGGGTGTCGTTGGGGCTGCAGTCATCCCTCAGACCCCCAAACACAGCGACAATGGGGTCACCGCCTGGGGTCACAAGAGATATATGTGGACAGATTAGGAAATTGATATGTCTGCAATCCAATGTATGCTAACCTGGTGTCTCGTACACAATCTCTGCCGAGTGTGAGAAGCGGGGACGGAACCTGAACATAAGCAAGGACCCTTGATCACAGTACATATATGTATATGTATATGTATATGTATATGTATACACTTCACTGTAATACAGTACCCACCTTGGGAGTGCGTGTGGCTTGGTCTCCGTCCCCTCTGTGCCTGACACCAGCATGCGGGACCAGCTGATATGAGAGAGAGAGAGAGGTTTCGATACCATAGCATAACACACGAGAACACGGGGACGTACCATCTGAAGTGAGGGAGAGAGTAGTATTGGGTAGTTGTATGGGTAGAGACATTATACAATATCACCAGGCACGTACACTCGTCTCCCCAGGTCATACTTGTACACGGACACTGTCTTGTGGTCGGCACCTGACATGAGAGAGAGAGAGTGCGTATATATACCTATGTACAATAGGTATATATGTCTCACCATCCTGTGCCGAGCAAGGTTGTCCTCCCAGGACATACAGACAGGGACTGGGGCCCTGGGGTCAGAGACAGAGAAAGAGAGGCAGACATAACGGCAGATAGGGTACACCGGAGACGGGAGACATAGAGTGTCACACCAGTGACCCCACCTTGTCGAGGTCCTTCCCGGCAGTGGCACTGAACCCATACCCCTGGGGTGAGTAGAGGTATGGGACTACATATATATATGAAGGATGATAGAGAGTGAGCACCCCCTATATCAATAACTACATGGATATATATACATACCTTCTTGCTCCTGTGGAACAGCATCTTTGCATACATACACCCATACGTTTCCACTGTACTAATATATATGTACATATCGTCAATAGATATGGGTAATAGATACCTTCTTGCTCCTGTGGAACAGCATCTTTGCGTCATACAGCAGAGGGGGCCCATTGTCAGAGCAGTTGTCACACAGGCAGTTGAACTGGCAGGAACTGATATATCAGAGAGAGAGAGACACAGAGACACACACACACAAACAGAGAGAGAGAGAGAGAGAGATGGCATCACGCACTGTGTGTCAAACTCCCAGAGGAGACATACACACACAGAGAGAGAGAGATACATAGAGACAGAAGAGGAGGAGAAAGGTGTATCTTCTGTGTGTTGCAAGAGAGAGAGAGAGAGAGAGAGAGAGAGAGACGAGTAATCACGCACTGTGTGTCGAACTCCCACAGGTCCGATGGGGAGTATGCAGACTGGGAGAGGTGGTTCCCAAAGATGTAGAGCACTCCGGTGTCGGGGTCAATGCACATCTTGTGACAGGACCTGGCGTCAATCGCGTAGAAGTCCAAACGCGTAGAATCACGGCCAGTATCGCGTAATATTTACCTGGGACTGGGTCTGTCTGTTGCAGTGGGATGGTGCTCTGACACGCACTGCCACTCTAGAGATACCATGTCCAGTCGCCACATGTCGTTGAAGGAGACAGAGCCGTCAAAGCCTATGGGTTGGATGGAAGTAGTGGGGATACATTGGGATTAGTCCTTCATAATCGTTGAGTATGCTACTGTAACACCCACCTCCGAACAGCCACGCACAGTCTCCCCTAGGGTCCAGGACCAGTTGATGTCCTGCCCTGCCTAGAGCGTGAGAGGGGATATGCAGGGCGTACATATGAGAGAGTACGTAACTTTGGTCACAGTCTCTATGTACTTATGATATGCATGTAAGATGATACAACCATACCCTTTGGCCACTGTCCTGCCGGCCCTGACCCCCTTGGTGACTGGAGGGGGGAGAGGGTGGGGGAGGGGCGGGGGATCTGGTATGAGGATTGTCATTGGTGTGTCGATACCTACGACTACAATGTATATAATACAGTGTATATTATATACTACACCATACCTCTGCTACCGCTATGCTGTCAGGGCACCACACTCATAGTGAGTATAGTATATATACTATATACCACAGTATATATACAATATATACAATGTTAGTACCTCTGCCACATATTACTTGTTATACTATATACCTCTGCCACCGCTATGCTGGGCACCACACTGCGACAAAAGGTGGCAAGGGCACCGGTGTTGGCAGCCTGGAGTGAGAGAAGGAGATAGACACAAAAATAGAGATAGAGAGACGGAGATGGTTAGCACACGTATGGCTAGAGAGAGGGGGAGAGGAAGAGAGAGAGACCAATACCTTGTGGATGTATGACTCCAGTAGTCCCACACTGCCTGGGTTGTCTGAGTGGATGCAGTCCCACAGGGCGCTGGGTGAGATGGAGAATCAAGGAGAGAGAGTGTGTATGCACCCTATGCAGAAAGAGAGAGATAGTATCAATATAATGACCGCACCGGGGACCGTTACCAATAAAACACATACTTATACACTAATCTATACTGTATCACAAATACCACACTCCGTACCTGGGTCCCTTGCCAATGACAGCTGCCCCATCAGTCAGGGCATGGGGGACGGACTGGTGTAAGAAGGCATACATGTATATATGAATACATACATATGTATGAGAGAGAGAGAGAGATGCCCCGTCTGTCAGGGTATGGGGGACAGACCAGGGGAAGAAGACGACGTCAATGTATGCATAATAATGAATAGAGAGAGAGCGCGAGTAAGAATGGCCGCAGAAGCCGATGATAATATAGTTGAAGATCGCCAGGTGGGTGTGACAGAAGAGTACCATATCAGTTGACCCCATACCTCCACCACCGACTCCAGGGACTTGGACAGACCCTTGTTCCTGAGGGTGAGGGACACAGTGACATATCATGGGACGTATAGAATAGACATTGACCAGATAGTATGTCAGCTATATACCACTTGTGTACAGTATATACATACCTCAGGTAGAGCAGTGTCTGGGTGAGCTGGGCTGCCTCCCTGGCCCTCAGGTAGTCATGGCGCATACGCTGCACTGGGGTTAGAATATTCATATATAGGTATATAGAGAAATATGTCTGTATAGAATAATGCATGGTACAATACGCTGCACTGGGGTTAGTATAGGTGGGGAAGAGTGAGAGAAGGTGGTATGCATATACTCTGAGACACACTTACATACACACACTTGACACACCTATCTCGGGCTGCTGTGTGCCCCTGAGTTCCACGTGCCAGATGGAGAAGTTGTAGTTGGGGCCTGGGTTAGGCAAGGTAAAGAGAGGGGGAGAAGATATGAATACGTGTGTGTATACATATCTCGCACCGTGGGCTGCCAGTGGTTGGATGCGGACAAACCTCACTGGGGCAGGCTGCCTAAAGGGGTAAGCATGAGAACAGAGGACAAGCCACACAGAGTGAGTCTCTCTATATATATATACAAATGTACACATAGGATATATAGTATATAGTATATAGTATATAGTATATGTATATATATGCATACCTGAGTGATATGGGGTCAGGCCTCAGGGAGAAGGCCTCGGGGTCGGCATCATTCCTGAGGGCAGAGGGTGAAATGGAGAGTAAAGGAGAAGAGGAGAAATATCGAGCATACATATACATAGAGAGACAAGGAGCACACCTCAGACCAGCGTGGAGTGTCTCCTCCAGGGTGTCTAGGGAGGGCCCGGTGTGTATCACAAACTCCTTGAGGTTGCACACATGGGAGCCCTTGTACTTGCCAAACAGGATAGAGCTGGGGTGGGATGTCACAGAAAATAGAAGCGAAAATGAGAGAGAGAGAGAGAGAGAGAGAGAGAGAACATTTGCCAAACAGAATGGACCTGAGGTGGGGTATGACAGACAATAGATGACAGAGAGAGAGAGAGAGAGAGAGCATACCAAAGTGGATTGACTCGGTGAGGTTGCACAGACTAGAGAATTGAAGAGAGAAATATGTGGAGAGAGAGACTCACGTGAGGTATGTGAACCGGGGCAGCTCCAGGATCAGGTACTGGTGGCCAGACCCGGAGTTGCTGCTCCACCTGAGATGAGGGTAATTGTCACTCATATTGCAATAATGCAGAACGTCCACCCAATGGGAAGGGAGACTTACTGATGGACACAGGGAGAGAGAGAGTTAGATATAAGTCACTGATCCAAAGGCGGGGTGGGGGGGGGGGGGGGGGGGGGGGTACACAGACATACACATAGATAACACGAGTATAAATATACACCCATATATAGATTAGCAATAAGACAGAAGAGAGAAAACAATATAACGCATACTAGTACATATCCAATACTGAAGCAACACTCATACCTCCGGGTGACATTGGGGATCCCAGGGACAGTGCTTCCATGGCAGCAGAGAGGTCAGGGAGAGGGGGAGGCACAGCAATGTTGTGTCCACAGAGGGCAGCCAGCCTCTCTGTCTGGTGCGCACCCTCGAGCGGCACCTTGAGGGAGAGGTGGGCTCTGAAGACATCATCTGTCCGATGGCAGTGCTTGTACTGGTTCTGCTTGGGGTTGGGCAGACGCAGCGTGGGTATGGCAGGGGCTAGGGTGGCGCCGGGGGCGATGGCGCCGAAGCACATAACCAGGGTGCAGGCGGTGGCGTACATGCGGGTGGCCTCGACCACACTGGAGGGAGAGAGGACCTCGGGGCGGCCAGTTGGGTCCAGCCACTGCTTGAACTGGGAGGGGACGTTCTTCATGGTGCGCAGTGCGCAGACATGGCGGAAGGCATCGGCGGCGTGCATCCGGGACCATCGGTGGTAAGCCTTGTATTGATGCATGAGGGTAACACCCTTGGCGCTGTACTTGCGGAGTGAACCCAGCCACCCCAGGAGGTCTGCAGCCACAACGCGCAGGGCTGCGGTATAGGGAATAGCACACGCCTCTCCGAGCCTGGCCTCTGGAAGGGTGAGACAGAGAAGGGTAGTATACATATTATCATATGTGTGATACCTGGATTGATGAGGACATCCGAGGAGAATGGGAGCTGGAGGTTGGCGATGTAGTGGAAGGCCATGCGCTGGTCCCTGGTAGCCGAGAACACGTCCATGGAGGCAGGGCCCAGCTGGGGTGGACGAGGGCAGTACCAGATCCGCTCACCCTGTACTGCCGGGTCTGGTAGTCGGGGTAGGTGAGGAAGTCGGGCAGGTTGATGGGGGCGCCAGTGAACAGCAGCGCATAAATGAAGTCAGCTGGGACGGCAATGCCACATCTGAGGGTAAGGCATTGGAAAGAGATGGAGCCTCCACTTGGAGACCTGCATCAGGGTCTAGATACAAAAATGGAGACACAATCCAGTACATATTGGAGTTGTTCTATATAGACAGTGCTATGCACATACCTGTTCATCAGCACTGAGGCCAGCTGTGCGAGGTCATCTGCCACCACGGAGACCTGGGAGCACCCCAGGAGACTGGTCAGACTGTCGGTCACCGCTCCCCTTATATCATTGGGCATGTCCACCAGATAGCTCACCACCTCCTCAGGGCGGTCTAGGATTGCCATGTCTGAGGACTGGACACTGTCTCTGGAGAGTGAGAGGTATGAAACTGAGACATATACTGATACCACTGACTCATTGACTGAGACTGACCCTTGCAGGAGTGGGCCAGATATTTGTGACTACTATACATGTACTGATGCAGATACTAGGATGGTGCAGACTGACTGTGGATGGTATACTGTGCTCATACCTCAGTGCGTGTCACCCCGTGTCGCCGGGGGTGGTGCTGAGTGTTGACAACTGGAATGCCAGGCTGATTCATACGGACGATACAATGTGACAAGTGACCAATCATGACAAAGAATATACGCACTATAACTGACCAAAACGCTATTTCTATTGGCGCTCTATGGTAGAGCGGCTCTAACTATCATCCATGTCAGGATTGCCTGACAATGGATATGACACTACTCTTAGTACACGTTCATGGACTGTCTCACAGAGTACCTGCTAGTGTTGCTAGCGTTGCTGTAGTACATCTGTGTCCAGTCCACGTTGTACCTGTCCTCGCCCTGCACTAGGTCTCTGTACCCATGTGCAGCCTGCAGCACACTCTGGGGCAGGTTGGGGGAGAGACACGTCCAGCCGCGCTGGAAGTACTTGGTGACAAAGCGGTGCTGGATGTTGGCGTTCTTGGGGTGCGAGTAGTCGACGAAGGACACAAACTTCTTGTTGAGCGCGTGGTCGAGGCAGTCGGCCAGAGACACGACGTTGCCACCGGCTGTCGACTTCCTCCGCAGCTGGCCCTTGCTGTTGATGAGGAGGTTGCTGGCGCTGGAGTCGACGTGGGGGGCGGGGGTCTGAAGGTCGGGAGAGACCAGATCGACGCCGATGAAGCGGGTCTCCCCAGTCGTGTGCCTCTCGGGCCAGTTGCCGGTCAGCTGGATACCAACACTGTTCATCTGCTGTCTGGGGGCAGTTACTGCCAGGCCATGCTTCTCGCCGAACCGTGTCACGATACTCTGCACACGCTCTAGGTCTAGAGCGCTACCAGACGGCAGCTGGCAGTCAATGTCGTTGGCGTCCTCGTTGCGCACCACCCAGTCACGCACCATGCCGCCGTAGATGGAGCATCCCCCGTCCCAGATGAGGGTGTGGGCAAGTAGGCGCATATAGTCGTTGCGAGTGGGGTTGTCGGGCATCTCGGGGGGCTGGCGCTGGCTCAGCTGCAGGAGACGCTCGTTCACCACGGCAGCGCCACAGTTCTTGGTCCTCTTCCGAAGAGGAACGACGCCGTACTTCTCGTCCAGCACATTGGTCACATATGCCACGAGAGTACTGGCCACCTTCTTGGAGGGACCGCGTAGCAGGATGCGCAGCTCTGCGGTGATGTTGTTGAACTTGAGCTGGGGCATCAGCATATCAGTCTTCTCTGCCTTGGTAGCGTCGCTGTCACTGTCAGCACCTGGCCCCACAAAGTCTAGCACCTGCTGAGCTAGGTCGGCCTCCAGGTTGGGCAGCCCCTGGGCAAAGGAGTAGAGGTTGGCGCCAGGTGGCAGACGCAGGGAGACGAGGTGGGGGCTGGATGCATCAAGGTGTCGGATGAGGCGACACTTGCCGGTGGAGGCGTTGGTCTGGGTCATGGCTGCGAAGTTGAGGGTGTAGTCGTCGGGGAGGGGCTCGAACCTGGTGGTGACAGTCTCGCGGCCCTTGCCGCTGACGTATGCGGTGAAGAGAGCGTCGATCTGGGACTGGTAGACTGACTCGTAGGACTGGAACTGGGCCCCGGAGACGTGGGACGTGTCAGTGGTGCAGTACTGCCACACACGGTTGGCAGGGGGCAGGGTGGCCAGTTGGCGACGCACATCTCTCTCCTGGCGCATGGTAGTGTTGCTGGTGTTGCGCTGGTAGATGCGGTTCTCCCCAAAGAACACCTCGTAGTTCTGGAGGGTATCCTTGAGGTTGCCGCTTCTGGCGGTGGCCTCATAGATGGTGATCTTGGCCGGGCCGCCACAGTGCTTCCACTCGTTGTAGGCGGACTCGAGTTGCTTCGTCTGGGCCTCGGTGTAGCGGTAGAACTGCCTGTCGTCGTCTCTCCACTTCCACTCGAAGAAGGAGTGGTCCATGCGAACAGAGTCGTTGAACTGCTCAGTGGAGACCTGAGAGGTCCTGGAATCGTGTAGGGAGAACTTGTTGCCGATAGCGCGGTGCATCACCATGATTGGCAGCTCCTTGGCAGGCTCCACGATCCACCTTGGCTCTGCGTCAGTGAAACCAGGGGCAGCAGGGTTCTTGAAGGTGATGGCGATGACGGGCAGGTTGTAGGCCGAGGTGAAGTCGAGAGGGTTGTTGACGACGTAGCAGTATTCACCGTGGGTGCTGAACCGCTGAGTGCGGATGATCTGCGCAAGGATCATGCGGAACCCGGAGCGGCAGTAACCGTGGGAGGTTCCGGCAGCCTGGCCAAAGTACTCGCCAGGCCCATAGGCCTGCCCAGAACGGTAGGATGGGTCAAAACCGTGGTGGCAAATGAGCGGGAGAGCCTCAGCAGAAGTACCATGCCACGCAAACATGGTGTTCTGGTCCTGCCACCCCTTGCCAGAGGCCTTAATGGCCTGGCAGTACCGCTGCATGGAGGGACAGCCCAGGGCGAGGCCGGGGTTGTTGTCCATGCGGAGCACGGGGTGCTGGGCCATGGTGGTGGACCAGTGCTCGTCGATGTACTTCCTGCCCTCGCGGAACAGAGTATCGAGGTTGAACATCTTGGCAGTCTCTCTGTGGGCGTGGTACTCCTCACAGGTACGGCCAGCATGAGCGTCGACGTTGACAGCGCCGCAGACGTGACACACTCCCTGGTTGCATGTGACGCAGTGCTGGTACCCCTTGCTCTTCTCAAGGAGACCAGTGCACCCGTCTACACACATGCATAGGGGTTGGGTGTCGTCGGAGAGCAGGAAGGAGGCGGCAGACGCGGCAGCAAACTTCTCGTACTGTGCCTTGGACAGAGACTCCTTGATGTTCTTGATGTAGACCAGCTCATCGCAGCAGGCACACTTGATGGGGGTCTTGAGAGGGGTGGCTAGGCAACGGTCGGCCAGGCAGGACTTGCAGAAGGGGTGTCCGCACAGGAACAACGTTGCGTCAGAGCCGCGCTTGCAGTAGACGCAGCGCCTGTCCGAGGCGCCCTGCCCCATACTATCGAGGTAGTCCATCAGCTGCTGGTGCATGCGCTGCTTCTCCTCCACTAGTGTCTTGGCAGTGACGTGGCGGGTAGAGGCCTTGCGTGGGGCCTGCTCCCTGGGTGGGGGAGAGACGGGGGAGGGACTCATCTGACCCAGGAGCCCAGAGAGATCAACATCTCCAATATCATGATCCATCTCATACTCCTCCTGCTCCCTCTCCTCGTTGCTGCGACGCCTCTCATACTCAGCCAGTGAGTAGACGTACAGCTGGATCTGGGAGTTGCGGCGGTCGTAGAGCACCTTGCCGTACTTCTTGAAGGCGCCGTTGTTGATGGACTTGAGGTGGCGGTATCCAACGCAGTTGTCCCAGGCAAAAAGCAGCGAGGCTTGGTAGGTGAGGTCGATGGCGTGGTAGCGACGCAGGAAGTCGTTCTGGTAGTAGGTCCTGATCTCACCAACAACAGCACTGAACCCAACACGCTCACCGTAGAAGTGGATCCTGTGGAGCTCCTTACGGGCCTCGAACCCGATCTTATTCTCAGCGCACCACCTTTCTAGTAGGCCTCCCTTTTGCATCAGCTCTGTCATCAGCCACTGCTGCTCCTGGCCGTGGACGGGGTACATGTAGGCAGTCATGTTCTTGAGGTCCTGGGCCGCCTGGCCACACAAACTGGGAAGGCCCATGAACTTGACGACCTTGGCCTTGTTCTTCTCGGAACGCTTGCTGAACCGCCTCTTGCTATCCTTACGCTCACGAACCTCCTCGATCTTGATGCTCAGCTGGCCCAGGGCAGAGTACTTGCCACACAGGAACTCGACCTTTTGAGGCAGGTTGAGGAGGTGGGCGTACTCAACCACCTGGTAGTCCTCACCAATAGCCCACTCGTCAGGGTGATCACCCATGTATCTGTCAGCCTCCACAGGAGTGGCAAAGACAATAACAAACGTGGACACTGACAGTCTTGCGCTCGCCTGGCGGAGCTTTCCGCATACAGTCTTAGTCTGGCCGTCCCGTGTGGTGAAGGAGTGAGGTTCGGACACAAAGCCACGGAGATTCATTCGAGCCCAGATACATTCACGGTCAGTTGCAAATCTGACCGTGGCGGTACGGTAACCCCTGTCACCGTACACGCGGATGGATGTTGGCTGAATACCACCACAGTGGTCAACGATGTCATTCTCATCAAGAGACACGGGCATGTTCCACAAGTAAAGCAAGGGTTCCTTAGCAGTAACCGAGCTTCTGACCTCACGCACCTTGTACCCCTCACCAAGGATACGACTCTTCATCTCGTCCTGGTCGATGTACCCGAAGAGTTTGAGGGTGAGAGAGGTCCCCAGGCGCCGCTGGCGGTTGAGCCCTGCCAGCCTAGCCTCGACGCCATCTGTAGTGCACTTTTCTCTGGCAAGGTTGGCGGCGGCCTCACTCTTGAAGTACACATAGCCATAGGCACTGCAGGACCCATTCTTGGAACCTCTATTGAACTGGGGCCACTTGATATCCTCCTTAGAGACACCGGCAGTGGCACACACCCAGCGAAAGAGGTCAGCGTCACTCTGGATGTGGGCAGGTGGGTTCTCAAACACCACACGGAAGCTCTCCCTAACCTTCTCCACCATAGAGGCCTCTCCTCCGCCGAGGAGGACCACGTTGGCAGAGCCGTGGCCAATAGAGACGGTATCCCGCCACTCCCTGTAGATCTGTACCTGCTCCTCAGCCTTCCTGTGCACGAGGGCGTGGATGGAGTCGCGGTGGGTGCTGGGTCCGTACACAGTGATGCGGGAGGCCTCCTTCTCGTGCACCATCACAGAGGTCTCTCCGTAGACACTCTCACTCAGGGCCTCGTCGACACTACTGCAGAGAAAGCCTCCAGTGTTCTCTCGCCTGTAGCACTCGACCATATCCAGGGAGTCCCTCTCGATCTGGTCCCTCATCCGCTGCGAGATCCAGTCGGGGTTGAGCGGGTGGCACA
>BDIP01000835.1:0-14306 GCA_003568945.1 Kipferlia bialata
AATAAACATAATATGAAGAGCATTCAAAGTCATATTTTTACTGGTAGTTAAATAATGGACATCTGCCCATTCGACCAAGAGTTAGAGGCAAAAGTCACAGAGCTCGTCGCCGAGTTGCACACACATCTCAACAAGAAGAGCACCCACTACAGCAAAGAGCGATGCTCTGCAATTGAAAAGCTGATCGGTCAAATAGTTGAGTCCAGCGCAAAAATCAAGAGGGCGGCTCTGCTCAATATACAATATCTCGAGTTCAAGGACGTGACGAGGTCTACTAAAACGACCACGGTTCCACTGACTTTCATGAACAGACAACAAATATATGACATTGTAACCAAAGGTACGCGAACCACTTTCAAGGGACCCGCATCCGGCGGAAGTGATGTCCACGAGACAAGGTCTGTCAAGATTCCAATTAAGCTAAGCGCTCTCTTCATTGACAAGAAGATGCAGAAGACTAGAAACACACATGCTGGAGGTTACTGGCCATACACAGTGAAGGAGGAGTTCTGGCCACTATATGACCTCATGGCTGACACCTTCATCGACCTCCAAATATACAAAAGACCTCTTATTGACAAACCAGAGGAGCTGAAGAATCCCAAGGAAGGAGAGGAGATATTAGACGCAACGATATATTTGGATGACAACACCCCCTGTTTCAGCCACTCGATTGGACCAGATTATACAAACAGACTCGGAGACTTTGCCAGGAAGAGACGCATACCAAGAAGCTGTCTAATTCACATTGGCGCGGATATCGAGAAGAACTTTTGCATACACTATGTTAAGACTGATAAGGACCAGGAAACTGGTATAGAGACCAGTGAGGTCGACACTCAATGGATACCTGACAAGAAGGTTGACCGTTACCCGGAAGACCAGACTTTGAACATCTGTCTATACGAGCACCACTATTTCAAACACTACGATGTCCCATATCCTCGGGTTGCAATCATGAGGCCAAATGAGATACTCAAAGTGCTAAAGAGGAAGGGTGCTGTGGCCCTCGTAACTCTAAATAAGTGGAGCGCAAAGAGAGGTCTTCACAGTGACAAGTCTCGCAAGACGCCTAAATACTCAACAATCTCGATGCTGCATGACATGATGAATGCTGGGTGGTTTGAGAGGATACCCTTCAATGAGAGTGCAATGTCATTCATTGACAATAATGATACCCAGGAGTTCCTTCTGGAGCCAAAGCACTTCTCCCAATATCACTATAAGACAAACAAAAATGGATCAATGAAGTGGATGGTTGGCTCCAGACACTCTGACAATGAATGCTTTGGCGCATCAAAGCATTTGGATGATGTGGAGATCAAACAGAGACACATCAAGTGCACCCTAGATGTTGAGTCGGGTATAGATGTCATGCCTGGTAAGAAGAAGAACAGACAGCAGCCAATTATGATTGGAGTTTCAAGAGAGACTGAGAACTTCGATGAGCCAGACACTAAGATATTCAGACTTAAGAGGCCCCGCACCGAGGGTTGCTACGATCTCCACTTCAAGGACTTGGTGCGGAAGACTCTCAATCACCTGACATTTAGAGACACGGATCCCACTATCACATGGACTAATGCCGAAGGAGTGGAGGAACCGGAATGGATACAACTTACCGAGGGGGAGAAGAAGAGGAAGGTATTCGTATATGTGCACAATCTAAAGTATGACCTTCACGTCCTCCTTCCATACTTCCCCAATCGGGGCGTTCGATTTGGCAGTAGCGTCATCAAGGATGGCGCTTACTACACATTTACTATCTCATTCGGTGGGCGCACCATAGTGTTTGTGGACTCATATAAGATGATTACTATGCCACTGAGCAAGTTCGGAAAGGCATACAACTTGAAGCAGGAGAAGGATATCTGCCCTTACACACTCTACAGAGGAGATGTAGTATATGAGGAGAGCGTACCTGTCTCTAGTGTATACCGTGAGCACTTCAACTCCTCCGCAGAGTACCACCAGATGATGAAGCGTCTAGAGAGTGAGACACACTTCAGACATATGGACTACCTCGAACATTACCTAGTGCTAGACTGTGAGGTGCTACTCAAGGGACTGAGGGTACATGATAACACTCTGAAGGATATTGTGAAGGAGATAGTAGCACAGAGCGATCCATATGACCTGAATCCCGAATACTATAGAAAGGTGAATTACTTTGACACCCTTGGGTGTTTCACTTCAGCCTCATTCGCCCACAATGTCATGCTTCTCTCTGGCGCATACAATGATCACTGCGCGTTTTCAGGGCCCCTTCGCCAATGGCTAGACAAGGGAGTGGCCGGAGGGAGGTGCACCCTTGCCTGTGATAGTAAGACCAATAAACCTGTTCGCCACATCACTTCTAGTGAAGGAGATAAGGGGCATGTTATGAAGAGACACACGCACAGCGGTGTAATTAGGACCAAGAAGGGTGAAGAGACATACACCAATGATACCTCTGTTGTGTATCACACAGGATTCAAATTGATTGACCTAGACGCATGCTCACTGTACCCAAGCGCCATGGCCGATCTTGCTTCATTTCCAACCGGTCAGCCAGCACTCTTTTCAGGCTCCTCACTGGAGGATCTGCAGCAGAAAGCCTA
This sequence comes from Kipferlia bialata, assembly GCA_003568945.1. Lineage (NCBI taxonomy): Eukaryota > Fornicata > Kipferlia > Kipferlia bialata. Next base: position 2,601 of record BDIP01000835.1, read on the forward strand.
TTATGTTGCTGAGGTGAAACTGAACAAACTGAAGGCGCGTACATTCTACGATATACCTCTACTTTGTTACAGGAAGAATGGCATCCTCAACTGGTTCAATGAGCTCCCTGAGGCAGACAAGGATGTGTCATTTGTGATTGATAAGACTACATTTGATGACTTAAAGAGACATAAAGTCTTCTATGCAGAGGACTTTGACTTTGTCCAAGGGATATACTGGAAGGAGAACGACTCTAGGGTCCTGAAGAAGACAATACAGTACTTGTACCAAAGACGTCGCGCTATCAAGGACGAGATGGAAGAGTGCGCAGATGAGGAAGAGAAGTCTTCCCTCGACTGTCTTCAGGCAGGAATTAAACTCATTATGAATAGTTGCTACGGCAAGCTTGGAATGAAGTCTAGTGACTACAAATTGGTATATAAGAACTATATGAATCCGGACGGCACACTTCACAATGAGTACCTAAACTACATCACCAAGCAGAGAGAGACAATCAAGGAGATTGAGGTGATGGACGGAAGGAACTCGGTGAGAATTAAGGTCTACCAGAACAGCTACGCAGCATTCAATTCCTCCCACCTCTCTCAGTGTATTCTGGCTCAGAGCAAAGTGATTATGAACAGAGTCACATGTCTCTTTCCTAGAGATCAGATCGTATACACAGATACCGACAGTGTGCAGACAAACCTCTCGGCCTTTCAAGACGTCATCTCCAAGTTAAAATCTAGCAAAAATGAAGCTGACAATGAATATGAGTTAGAAGGCAAAGATATGGGTCAGTTCCATCCCGATATTGAACCCTATGATGGCGTCGAAGTTACATATTGTGGACGTGGAGTGTATGTGGCCAAGAAGTGCTATGTAGCAGACAAGCGCAACCCAGAGAACGCAGAACTTGATCCAGACAGTAAGGAGAGATACCATATTAGGTTCAAGGGAGTGCCTGGCAAGGAGATTGTGAAGCTGGAGAATCCTGTGGATGTGTATACCAAGATGGCCACCGGGATGTTCGCACCTGCTCCAAATGTAGTGGGTGTGGATGATAGAGGGAAGCCAATACTTGAGTACAGTCAATGTCTGAGATTTGAGTTTATGAGGGTGTTCTTTGGAGCCGATAGTGTTGTGACAAGAGACAAGATGGGTAGGATGTTTAGAGGGTGAGGCGAAGATGATCAATTTTTATATGCTTACAAATATGACGGAGGAAGACATCTCCCCTGAAGATCTACGCATCAACCTTGAAAACACAGTGAAGCTCTTGGAGTCAGAGGACACTGAAAATATATATCAAGTAGCACTGATCCTTGGTGAACCAGGATCAGGCAAGTCTCAGTGGATCAAAAAGTTACTCGACACCCTACTTAGTCAAGAACCCAGTCGGGCCATCTATATTATTGGGCCGACCGTTGACCAATACAGTGACATAGCTTACAATTATGGAGAGCTTCCAATTGTTACGCGGCTGAAGTCCTTGACAGCGAACTTGAGCATAGTGAGAGCCGCCACAGATGCAATTTGTATCTACGATGACCTCAACAAAGAAGACTCTAAGAATCTAGCTGAGCTTCTCGAGACTGCCCGAAACTGTCGCAACACTGTCTATCACCTTGTACACCATCTTGAATATGTTCCCAACTCCTCATATTCACTCTACAACCTCTATGTAGTGTTCAAGACCTCTCACTCACTCGTGTTCAAGAGACTTTGGAATCATGTGCTCTCCAACTATGGCACAAAGGCTGATGTGCAGCGCTTCTATGACCAAATCAAGAGTATGAGATTTGGCAAGTTTGTCGTTAACCGTTCGCAGCGAAATCTGCCATACTTCATTCTCGACAAGTATGACAATATGCTGGTGGACGAGTCATCAGAGTTCCAAGGATAATAATGGATGCCGTTGGCTGCCGCTCACTCTCCAAATTTTTGCTGCACACTAAAGGCATACACAACTATGAAGGTTGATAAGCATCAACTACACAGGATACTATACGGCCATAGTGTACCGCCACATAGTGTAGTGGCTAAAGGGCTGAACGCAGACCCATCCGTCGAATCCCTGAAGAAAGTGAATGAAATTGCCAATGAACAAGCTGCGCTCAGCTACAAGAAGGATCTGGACAAGGCAAATGTTGCCAGTCTCGAGCATGAGCTGCCAACCACATCAGGAATCATGGATCAGGTTGATGAGGCTATTGAGAAGAGGGAACGCCACCTAGAAGAGCTTCCAGGTGATGACAAGACACATTTGTCTGCTCTTAAGGGCCTAAGGGATGAGCTACAGACAGTGATTAATGAATACAATACAGAGGGTAAGGTCACCACACACTCAAAGGATACTGTGCGACGTAGACAGAATGCCCTCCTGAAGAATAGAGGAATACCAACCCTTCAACGCATCGAGGCCCTCTTGCCACAGCTACAAAGCTCTGAGGCTAAAGACATTGCACATCAACAGATGGGTGTGATTGCAATGGAAACCAAAGCCATCTATGAAGCTGGGCGTTCAAGGGTTTCGAACAAGGCCTTCAACAACCTGGCCCTAACGATCAGATCCAATATTTACGGACCCGCACCAGCTTCTCCTGAACCTGAGGTGAGACACATCCAAAACAAGCCAAAGACTGCAGAGACAGGCTTGCAAATGACCCCCGCACCGGCAGTCTCCACATTAGTAGATCCAGTTGAAGGCGAGTCAGCCGCAAACAGCCCCGCTCCCACTAGTGCTCATCTTACCCAACAGTCAGCCAATGGAGTAGACGTTGCGCAAATCCTGGATCTGAAGGAGATTGTGAAGCATCCAGAGTATGAGCGTTTCAGAGCAAGAACAATTCAGGAGCTCAAGGAGGAGATATCTAGACTACTGACCTCCCCACCAGATAAGAAGGAGGACACCAAGCGACTGAAAAATGCCATAATGATTATCTCAATCCTGAAACAGAGGGACTTTCTCTCAAAGAAGAAGCTGGCAAGGCTCATGTCTCACTTAGACGAAAGATTTGAGAAGCAGACTTAACGTCATGCCCCACAAACTTGTTGTTGTAACGCAACGTGTTCCACATTTGTTTTTCGAGCGTCGAATTGTCCGTGTGATCCATATGCTTTAGGTAGTGAACGCAGTAGTGTCCACACATATGGTTGTTGGGATCAAGCTGTAGATTGTTTGACAAGTAGTGACTCATGGGGTTAATGCCTCCTCCATGCATCTTGGCCAACTGCGGTGGGATGGTTGTTAAATCTGTACTATCGTAGTAGCACCCATCCTTGTGAACGCAAGTGTAGTGGGCGCCACCTTTGAATTTGAGAAATATTATGGTGGAGAGCGAGGGATCGAAATCACCAACAATTTGAATTGAGGCATCAACTTCGGACACCACAATGTTTGCTCGAACGCCCACCTCCTTCATCAGATGCTCCAGCTCCGGAATACTGAGTCCCTTGTTAATAGATGTCATATTTTTCTGTACTGTTAAAGGTAGACAAAAATATGATAGACTACGGTCACATTCAGCTTGATGATTCAATTATTGCAAATGGGTGGATCAAGGACACAGGACGCAAGCTTGGCAAGGAGGCAAAGAAGGCAGCCAAGAAGGCGAGCAGATTCGTCAGCGAAAAGGCCCCTAGAGTCATTCACGAGTCAGTGACAGCAGCGCTAAAGACACTTATGGATACAGGTTCAATCGCAGCAGCAGTCACAAAACTTGTCACCAAGGCTGCATCTGAATCCATTGAGATTACGAAGACTGAAGCAGAGAAACTAATTATGAATGGGTACAACAAGGCAGCAGGTACCAACTATGAGCATGCAGATTTCATCTCATTTGCAAATGGACTCCCTGCGCACCACTCGCTTCTCCAAAAGGCTGGCTACCACGCAATGTACAACGTAGACCGGGCGAGAACAAAGGTACGCACTAAAGTGAAGGAGGCTTTTCACCGCCCTGAGGAGCATGTAACGGCCTCACCTTATGCGTCAGTGCTCGCATACCTCGACGAGAGTTCGGATGACGAGGAATAACTAGCCAGACAACTACAAATAACAAATTTTTGCCACAACTAAAGTAGACACAAGTATGCAGGCACCAAAGCAGGTCACAGGCATTCACTACAACCAGGTTCACCTCTCCTCAAATGTTGAAGACAGATATGTCTATAACGCTGATCATCGCAACATCAATACAGGAGGCGACATCACCTTTGAGGTAGATTTGGGTTACCAGGGATCCTCCAAGTATTCCACAATTGCCGATCTCTCAAACGGTATGGTAGTTGTTAAGTTCAAAGCCACAATCCAGAAGCAGGCTGGAGCAACTGATGTCCACTTCAGTCATCAGGCATTCCTTAGGTCTCTCGTCAAGTCGACCCTCAAGATTAACGGTGTGACCATTTATAACAATAACCAAGATCAGGGCTTAATAGCCACTTCTATCATCAAGCATGACTTCGCCGAGGACTTCATGGAGAGGTACGATGGCTACGTGGTTAACAAAACCTCTCTTGATCCCGATGAGTTGGGTGGACAGACCTACTGGGAGACAGTAATCAACGAGAAGGCGGACGCTCTTCAAGCCGAAGGAGACACTGATGAGATATACTTTGTCATTGCCATCCCTCTTGTTGTGCTCGATACCTTCTACGCTAAGGCAAAGGCACCTATCCAGAAACTTGAGCTTCGTCTCACGGTGGGCACAATGAATCAGATGGTTCAGAAGAGATACATTCATTCACATGGACAAGACAATGCATTCGCTGCCTGGGATAGAGCTACCAACAATCTCCTCAGCTTTGAGCTCTCGCAGGCCAATCTCCTCATTCCGCTGGTTAAGCTCGCACCAATGTCTATTGTTCAGCTCGAGGAGAATGGAGACAAGCCATTTGCCATCGCCATCAACTACCAGAAGATGAAGATCAACACAATTCCTCTTACCTCCACGACTAATAGTAAGTCTCTCACCGTCACCAATGGGAGAACACTTGAGGTATACATCCCCGAGGCCGATCAGAGTCTCAAATGCTTCGCCCATATGCCGTATGAGAGATTTGCATTCAGTGCTGGTGGAGCCTCCTTCCCAGTAATTACAATCAACAACTATCAGGAACTCAACAGGCTTGCACACGGAATCAAGGGTTTTGCAATGAAGCCTAAGGTCCAGTCGAGCACCAATTACTGTTCTATCGATTCCATTGACAGCACTGTGAATAAGTTTGCAACTGCCTCGCCATTCTACCCACACTCCTTCGACCTTGCGCTCTCCGATATTAATGATGTGCTCTATGAGAACTCTCCCGATAAGAACACATGCACAGGATCTCTTCAGCTAAACTTTGCCGGCCAGCCTAATGCTGCGGCAAGAAGCGCCACTGGCCAGGAGTGGGATTACGCCAATGCATACGTCCTACAGAGAGAGGATATCATCTGCGAGTTTAGGAAGGTCAATGGAGTCTTCACTCCAGTCATTGTGACCAACGATGTTTGAGTCCAAAAACTATGTTATTTTTACTCCTCACATGATGGTGAAGAATATAGTCCATGGAAGGCCAGGCGTCAGAGGCTGGAAGTTAGCATCAACTAGATAGAGGTTGAAGTTGTATATGGAGTCGCTTGAAATCTCCACTGGCATGGCCATCTCACTATTGAAGGTGTTCATACTATTTGGCGCGTTGAAGTACCCATGGAAGAGCACATTGGCGATTGTTGAATAGCTCTTGTCACTGGAGCTGTCGGTATAGGAATTTGTGTTGAGATCGGTGGAGATGTAGAACTCAAGGATGTCATCTGTGATTTTTGGTCTCTGCTCCGAAATGAACTCTGAATATGTCTGCAGACCGGAGGCATTGGCGACGAGTACAGCGTCAGCGAATCCAAACATCTGGCGAAGTGTCTCACTGAAGGTGACTTGCTTCACAGTCGAATCGAAACGAACACATGTCTTGTCAACACAACTGTCAAAGAATAGCTCAATGCTTCCGTCAAGGCCGTTGCGATCACACCATGAGGAGAATCTCTCCGTGATATCTGAACCTGCATAAGTACCAGGTAGCAGCGTAAAGGTGATTGTCTCTCCTGAGGCAAGTGACACGTCGAGTGATTCGTTCTCTGTGATGTTCTTGATTGTGAATGGTATGTTGACTTGAGAGATCTCGATGTAGTGTCGAGTGTCCGCATTCAGTGAAATCTCATCAGCAAGTTGAACAGGAATGGCAGAGGCTCCCTCTGAACGCACGATGAAGGTCGCGGTCATGTGTGTTTATGTAGGGGTAAAAATCTTACATATATCTCCTTGAGTATGAACGAACAGGCTGAACTCGTCTTCTAGGTCGAGGATTGAGTCTCTTCCGTGCCTCTGGTACCGCCGGCTCACTCGGGTCCGATTCAGATTCAGATTCCGGTTCGGAGGACTCTCGCGGTGTGGACTCCTGCGGTGTTGGAGACGACAAGAGGTCCTTCGGAGCCTCGCGCAACGCAGTGTAGGTTGGCCAATCCTCAGACTCACTGCTTTCACTATATTCGGTGGCGCGAGGTTCCACAGACGACAAGAGGTCCTGCGGAACCTCGCGCAACGCAGTGTAGGTTGGCTCGTGAGGCTCTTTCTTCACCTTATTGGTCGTCTCCTTCTGCTGCTGGTCGTATGACTCGCTAAGGAGATAAACGCCCAGGTGAGTACGTAATGTGTGTCCCATTTCATAGCTTATCTTCTGCATCCTTCTACTATCCAGAATGTAGTGGGTGGCTAGCGATTTGCGGGTCACGTTGAAGTTGTTAGCGTTGTTTGTGAGCTTCTTGAGAGTCTTGAGTGCCTGACCGGTACTCCACTTGAAGATTGGCTTCCCCATTTCATAGTACTTCTCCTTGTACTCGTTGATTAAGCTGTCTGCCAAGTTTGTGTCTAGGTCGTAGACATTGTAGACTTTGTAGTCCCTAAGCGCAATCACCACCCTCCCATATACCTTACTAGTCTTATAGGTGTTTAGAATCAGTTGCATCTCCTCAAGGTCAAGGAAGTTGCAAGTGCCGGCGCTCAGATCATTTCCTGCGTAGAGCATAGCTTTGTATTTGTGGCCCACTCGACCCTTGTTAGCGGTGCTTAATGAGTATGCACCATTGCGTCTAGGTGGATTCATGTATAGCAGCCAGAAGAGAAGGAACCTCTCAAACCCGGCCTTATTGACCGCTCCCTCCACAACACTGTCAAACCATTTATGGATATCCGACTTCTTCAGAAGCTCCTGCTTGGTCCCTACATAGCCACGCTTATCATACAATGCATTGATCTTTAGCGTCAAGACCCTCATCGACTTTCGAATTGGAGCATAGTTCGAGTAGGACAGCATGGCTGAGAGAATCGTCTTTCGTGTCTGCAGAGAGACATCATCATCTTCCATGAGAAGATCAACAAACTTCTTCGGAGTCCTTAGCGTCTTGGCTGTGACCTTATCGTTTTGCTTGATGAAGTTACAAATGACACTAGCATAGTTATCTACTGTAACTGCGTCTAGAGCTGGTTGATTGCTGATTGATGTGTCCCTGAAGGCGGCAATTTGCTCGCGCACGTGCTTATATAGTTTATCCTTGTTCTGCATGGGCTATCCTTTGTAAGTGAGTAAAAATTGAATTTGCTTCATCACTTCTTTGACATCATGGCAGCCATCTGCAACCGCATCTCCTGCATCTGTTTCATCATCATCATGTTCATTTGTGTCTGCTGCCTCCTCTCTTCCCGCATATCTGTAATGATCTCCATCAGTTGCTCACGACTTGGCTGAGAAGGTGGAGTTGGAGTTGGCTCAGGAGTTGGAGTTGGCTCACGACTTGGCTGAGAAGGTGGAATTGGCTCAGGAGTTGGAATTGGCTCAGGAGTTGGAGTTGGCTCAGGAGTTGGAGATTGAGGAGGTGGGGTATTCTCTCTGGCAATAGGCTCATCCTCATTGACTGGCTCAGCAGATGCCTCATCGATGATAGCATCTGCCCTCTCCATAGATGCTCTAAGGTCTCCGACAAGTGGAAGCCTACCGGACTCTTTATATGCGTCGCTGTTGATATACGCGCCACTGTGTGTGCCCTCAGTGTGACCATACAGTACTGCATACTTGCTAGCGGTGCCTGGGTAACGATAGTACAGAATTGTGGCTGTACAGTTACGAAGCTCTCTCAGGTTACTCTCCTTGTGAGATAGATGCTTGTGTCCATAATTAGATGACTCTTTCTTGATTGGGAATAACACAATGTGCCCAATGTCAATGTCACTGATTCTCTCATAATACTCCACCATTGTATCACGAATCAAGTCTATGGTCTCCTCGTCAAAGTTGAATGCATTGAAGAGCTCAGGGCTGTTTACACCAATCACCTGGTCACCATAAATGTCACTCGTCTTATACTTGCACAGATGGAGTTTCCAAGTGGTGAGGTCTAGATAGTTGGGTGCTGCATATGCCTCTGGCCTCCTGGTCGGCCCACCAATAAGACTGATGTAGAGAAGGGTCAATGCTCTCATCGCCACTTGCTCAGACTTGCCACCCTTCTTAGCCTTCTCCAAAATGAGATCACACCACCTGTGAACAGTTGCATCATCAAAGATACGGTAGGCTGTGCCAGATTCGGTTTGTTCTATTGTGCGACCAGTATCCTTCTTATGCTGCTTCTCCAACTGATTCATCTCAGTGCTAATCTGTGAATACTTGGGGTTCTTCTCACCATTGTGAGTCTGCTTCCACTGCCACTGATGGGCCGAAACATGCTTGGTGAAGGTAGAGTGGGAGATTCTGCGTTGCTTCCGAGCCTCACACGATCCCTCGAATGACTTGTATTTGTGAATGATTCTGCGATATGCGTTAGCGGTTGCCTCGCCAAGCACTTTGGGCTTCACTTCAGGAGCAGGGGTGGGAGTTTCGGGCTCATTGACCTCAACAAAGTCATTTGCATGCTCGATGTAGTTGGTCTCGTCGTTTACGTTGTCGCTCATTTCTGCTCGTATTTACTACCAAATAAAAATATGGAGAAAATTACCCGAGCAATATTATTTCTAGAATATATTTTTCCAGGAGTGGTTTTCTCACCTGGCAACTATTTGAAGGCACCGTCATTGAACCTCACTCGCCGACCTCAATTCACTCAATTTTGCACTCATTTGCACGATTCAACATCGGACAGCAAAGTGTAGTGATGAGGCAAAATCAGGTCACAATTTGGCCTCAATTGTTCACGAATCTTAGTTTGAAGGCTCAGTAGCGTCCTCGTACCGAAACTTGCGTCTGGCCAGCTTACATTCATGCTCCCAGTTCTCATTTGCGACACGATTCTCGTACTCTCTTCTCTTCTTATCATCATTGCGCATGCAGCAACCAAAGAGACCGCCACGCTTCTTATTGTACTCGGCCTGGACAGTGCCTCTCTTCAGGGATGTGGACCACTCAATCATGGAGGAGACCAGGTCGAGAGAGGGAGTATTGGGATCACTCATGTGGTCGAAGTGGGAGAGCACCATCACCTTCCGTGTCTCACCTGAAAGGCCATCCTGGTAGCGCTCTGCAATATTCATATATGTGTTGATTCTCAGGGGGAGAGGGATTGGAGCATGGAGCTCTGAAATGGATGCATCAAACTCCTCCATCTCTACGAAGGCCTGCTGTATCTGGTTGTGCTTCAGGATACGATCTCTAGCATCCTTGTCAAGGTTGAGACCTGCAAGCTTAAGAGAGAATATCTTGCCCTTTGGAAGTAGTACGTAGGAGTTGATTCCCTCATCGAATGGGAGGCGGGTTCTGTCTATCACTCCGTCGGAGAGGATGTCCTCATAGGTCCTAGCCACTACCTGTCTGGAGTAAGTGGCGAGTTTTGGAATGTACTTGTCTGCTGAACTATTGACAATGATCTGATTTGGAGGGAGGGGGAGAGGGTTGGGAGGGAGGGTGGGTGGCTTAACTTCAGTGATCTGAATCTCAGGCATGTCTCTGTTTAAGTGATAGTAAAAATATGGAGTTACAACATGTTTGAATGCTTATTGTATGGCAGACTGAATCATCATCTCTATTTCACGCATGAGAGACGGACACTCTATTGATGTGAAGTGAGCACAGGATTCGCCAGTTGGCTTGTCCTTGAATGATGCAGAGGTGAGAGTAGATGCCTCAGTGAATGCATTAGGGGTGCCATTCACATACCCATAGTGGAGGCCAATACCCATTGATGTCTTAATCACCTCATAGAACCGACTTCTCATATCTCCATTAATCATTTTCATTTCAGAGGCAGTGTTGTATGCAATGACTGAATCAGCATCATAGGGAGTGAAGAATCTAGGCACTCCAAAGCCATTCAATGCATGAGTAGTGAATGAGTGAGTGTCAGTGTTGAATACCATATAGGAGTCCTGTCCAGCAACAACTAGGTGATTGGAATCGTATCGACATATCGCAGTGTTGACCATACCATCTATTGACACACTGTGGCATACAGTAAATGAGTCTGCCCCATTAAACTCATCAGGAGGTATAAGTGGACAGTAACATAGTGCATAGGTACCAAGATTGACAACAGTCCATACCACATCATTCAGCACTACAAAGTTACCTGACCCCGGCATATATGTACCGCCTGCACCGAGGAATACACCATTGATATCATATAGGTATATGCCAGTAAGCTGCAAGAGAGCAAAGCCACTATCAGTCACTTGAATACAGTATACCTCATCTGGTGTGTAAGTGAGTGAGAGTTGAGTGAGAGAGAAGTCAGCTATGGATATTAGTGCCACTGTGTCGCCCAGATATAGAAATACATGAGTCTCTGAGACAGTGTAATCATATATCTTACCAGAGACAGAGATATCAAACCTCCGCTGCTCCAGTGTCACCAAGTCAATCAAGTATAGTGTCTTGTTGGAGAGATAGAATGCAGTACCTCTGTTGCGTCTGAACTTGTAGCTGGTGCACGGGGGAGGAATGGTCTGGGTCAGTGTGGTGAATTCACGAGCAGTCTCGAAGTTGATACAGTCATTGATACTGGAGAAGTAGTTGCACTTGGTAAATACATTGCTAGCATCAGTCCTCACCTGCGTAGCATCCTTGCGCTTAGCCTCGTAGAAGGGGGAGTACATTTAGGGTGGTTAAAAATATCAAATTGAATGCTGCATCCGCAGGGATTGGTAATATAATACCTGTGTAGGTAACATGGGAGAGACCTGCCAAAGAGAGCCTGGCGTCAGAGTATGCCTCCGGAAGAGAGAGATATACACTGTGTATCTGAGTATTTTTATATATAGTAATATGAAGCGAATGATACTACCGCCGTACGTGCCGAAAGAGGTACTAGAGCCAACCGACTACACAGTCTATATAGGACTAGGACTAGCACTGCTACTAGCTGTATCCACACACACAATCAGCCAACTGAGACACAGCCATTCTCGCATACATATGAGTGCAACGCTGTTCAGTACATTCTACCTCACCTCATGTATTATAGCATCACACCTATGGAATCACGCAACCCAATTCACATGCACAGTCAACTGCTTCCTCGCATACTTCTACCACACACTCAGTATAGTTGTCCCCCTCAAGAGACAGAGACTAGTGCTGGCACACTCAATTGCATACCTGACACTCATGGCCGGGATCTGTGCTGCAGTGATCTGGGGTGACTACTGTATCGGCTATATGCCCTCTCTGCTCGGCCTGTATCAGTCAGTGTGGCTGGGCATTGC
>BDIP01000837.1:0-14294 GCA_003568945.1 Kipferlia bialata
CCCAAGCCACCCCCCACCCCCCCCCCCCCCCCCCCCCCCCCCCCCCCCCATACAAATATCAATATATAAATACAACAATGCTCAAACAATTCACGATACATATGTGTCTAGCATACCTCGACCGCTTGCATCACAGGTAGGCGACCCACATTACGGCCTGAGAGTAAAAGTGTGTAACTATGAGGGGGATACATAACAATAGAAGAGACTTCCTACATTCATCGTTGCAACCATGTATATGCATACCCACCCGTGTGTTTGTAGTCTACACTGTGCCAACGGGGGTCGAACCAGGCCTCGACAATCTGGCCTGGGTCAGAGACAGTATCAGTTACAAAATCACAGTAGTAACCCACCATTGTGGTTCTCGAGCTTGGCATAGTCTGCCTTGTCCTTGGGTATGACCCCTGCCACCCCCAGGCTGTGTCTGCCCATGGAGATGATGCCCCGCTCCGCAATGTGCAGCCTGGGGTGGGGGTGCACATAGTGTATATATACACATGATACTGGACAAGGCCCTTTTTAGCGATGAGAATGTTCGGTCGGTGGAATAATGGGAGACTCACACGGTGGAAACTCTACAGATAATGTAGAGAGTAAGTGCAGTCAATAATTGGAATATGCAAACACACCAATGAGTGCTACCTGAACAGTTGGATGCTCTTCTTCTCATTGGATGTGGCGTCGATGTACTTGAGAAACAACACTCTCAGCTGGAAATCAACTGTGTTCTGATTCAGAGGTTTCCACTTCAGACTAGAGGTGAGTATGCGTATATATCACGGGTAGACAGGGACCAAACCAAATTCTTATGAATACACCCAAGTATGAGTCAAAATTGTCAATAGTTCCAGGCAACTACAAATAGAGACAGCACATGTACAGACTCTAACAGCTACATCCGTAAGGAACTCACGTACATTCTGAAGCATGTGCCGTTCACATATGGGTCCATCCTGGGGGTCAAAATGACACCGTCTGTGCGGTGGGGCAGCCTGGGGATGACCTTGTCGAACAGACCCCTCACCAGGGTCTGGGGTTGGAAGGAGTCCGACACGCTAGGGTATATGACTAGAACTATCCACTAAAACTAACCACTAGGACTACACGAGTGTGTACATCAATGCAGCGATAAGCAATGCAATGAGACAGACAACAACACCAGGTCCAGCGCCTGACACTGACAAGTATAACGACACCGATACCTTCTTAAACATGGCCTTCTGCACAATGTGTATCAGAGGGGCCTGGGACCTTTGCCGCTGTGCCTTGGAGGTCCCCTCCGGCTGCACAATCCCACTAGAAGTGAGAAGCAGAGACCCACACACACATACTCTACTCAACACCAACAGACACCCACATGAAACACTTCAACTAGTACCCACTACACCACACCCACTGCTCATACATACTGTGTCATACATACTGTGTCATACATACTGTCCACTCACCCTGTCTTCGACGCGTCCATCTGCTGGAGGAGCTTGGCGTAGACACCTGAGTAAGAGGGAATAGGGAAGACAGGGTGACAGGGGCATATGAGGGAAACGAAACAACTCTAGTACAAGTGTCGAAACCCACGACTACTCCAGGTTGAGAGACATGGATGAATGCTCCATGATAACCATGATACAGATATATACATCACAATAACAGGGTAGATATACCTGCAATGACCTCTGCAGCCTGGAGACGCTTCATAAGGTCTCGGTTCACAAGTGGGGAAGACCTGTGGCATTAGTATCAGTTCATATCAGAAACAATTAACATGCTCACATCCACCATGCTAACACAGCGGTCTCTCGCAGAACAACGCTAGGATTGAAGCATCTCATTGCCATTCAAGTGAACTCAACAACCATACCAATATGAACACATATGTATGTATATGTATGTAAATGTATGTACATGTATACCTGTAGTGCAGGGCATCGAACACATAGAACCTGGGGTACACTCGTCCAGATCTGAGGTGAGAGGAGACGCAAGTACAGAGGGCAAAGTGAATCTCTCAAAACCCCAGGAACATATATCAATGTACCCAACGATGTCGATCTCCCTTCTGAATACATATATCACCAGTATCAGTATATATATTAGATACTGATACTACCTCCTGGATACATCTATCACGAGTTCCCCATCGAGAAGGGTCTGGTCCGGAAAGTTACGTCCTGGAATCAGAAGACCTTTTTTCCTCATCAGAGATATATAATACATAATGAATAATCACTGGTGCCTGTCATTCTCTCAGGCACAATGGAGAGACAGGGTTGTGATACCCAGAAGCACCAATATATCCAGCCACTCCCATATACCTGTCAGCAACTGCCTGATGGCATATATGTCCCACTCCCTCCCTACTAAGAAACAGGTGGGGCCAGGGCGTACGTGCTCCATTCCTGATAGAGTCAGAAACCATGATAATACTTAATGGGTGCGCAACTGAACAATCTAGTCCACGAGAGATAGGACTCTTGAGTAGAGACAGTGTATGTATGGTGGGGCTATACCTCTGGGCACAACTGCAAACAGCATCAAGAACCGGGTGCCATCTGTCTTCTCACACACTCTGAAGTCCTCAGCCCTCAGAGCCGCAAAGTTATCGAAGCTCAGGGCCACGGGCTGCCCCCCTGGGAAGAAGGTCTGGGGTGGGGTCATATATATGTGGTGATATACATATATATATATGGTGAGGACACTGGCGCAGCTATCAGGGAACTAGTCAAGACATACACTTCCATTCCAGTGGGAGGGGTCACTGAGGGAGAGCCGGCACACAAGAGTCCTGCCATCAGTGAGTACAATAGACATATATAATGCAGCAACAACGGATCAAGGTACTTGTAAATAGGCATAAATGGAGCAACACCATGTAGGTTCACACATAGATTCCCAGATACTCTATCGATCCGCTACAAATACTTGAAGTTCAATTGGCGATTGCTTTGTAAGCTCTGTTGGGATCTAAGACCTGAGTGGCCGCTATAGAACAGTGTACCTGACCCACTCCTTGAGCTGCTGACTGTGGACCTGGAAGTGCTTCCGAACCAGGTCTAGCTCAGCTGGCATAACTCACCTATCCCACCTGCTCCTATGCACCAACAGACTCTTATCTGATCAAGAATAGCACAGTGTCTGTCTGTGAAGACACACTGTCAGCCACTGACTCACATTCATTGGAGTGAACCCTTATTGAAAGAAATCAGACGACTGTAAAACGGCTAGTCCGCGCCAAGCACTCTCACTACCAATCTCCGGTACTGGCATTGGTGTTGTGTCTGGGACGGGATGGATAGTCCCAGCATAGAGCTGAGTGAGGTTTCGCTGAGTGAGGTCTCCGATGCAGATGCTGGGAAGAACGAGGTGAGGGAGAGACTTGCCAGGCGGCGACAGCTCTTCAGCCCCAAGTACAAGAAGAGAGAGAGCATGGAGAGAAAGGGAAGGGAGGTTGGGGGCCCTGGATCCGGTGCCATCACTGATAGTGTGGACTCTGGCGCAGCTAGTATGCATGCTGGTGTGGATCGTCACATTCATGACTCTGCAGACGTCTCGGGCCATGACTCTGTTGACGTGTCGGCTGTGCTGATGGACGAGGACTCCCTAGGGTACACCCTGAGTCCACAGAGGGAGGGGAGAGATGTGGTGCGCGAGGGGGCTGGCCCTGATGACTGGACGGAGGGTACCGCAGACTACATGCCGAGTGACATTACAGTGCAGGCAGATGCATCTGGTGAGGGAGAGACAGTATCAGCGTTAGAATCACCCCTGGGGTCTCGGCCTCTGTCGCCCTCGGGTTTTGGTCTGAGTGATGTCCGGAACCCCCAAGTTGACCTGTGTGGGGATGGGTTCTCGGGGGTATCGGTATCAGTCGACTCGCACACAGTGAGTGCCAAGACAGAGTCCCCCGCCCGTCCAGGCCCCCCAGAGGATACCAGGGCTCACTCCCTAGGGACTCACTCCCCAGGGGAGGAGCGGTCCTCTCCACTGCGAGGTGAGGTGAGGGTAGACATCCCGGATGACATACCGAGTGAGGGGGAGGAAGAGAGTGAGGGGGAGAGTGAAGGTGCTCGGCTTGCAGGTGTCGTCAGTGCGGTCTATGGGCCCGTGCTCTCCAGCCTCAAGAAGCACCTTAAGCCGCAGGGGCAGGAAGCCCTGGCGGCACTGGCGGCCAGGCTCGTCACTCAGGAGCGGATCATCGCAGACTTGCAGGTACAGTATCAGTATCAGTCTTGCCCTTGCTTGGTTCTATATATTCTTTGTCATGACTATTCTCATTATCGTTACACTTCTCTTAGTTAGCCTGACATAGTATTCTGTTCCGATATTTGGTGAACATCACGCTATTGATATATGTTTTGCAGTCGTGTGAGTGTGTTCCTATAAGTAGTGAGTGAGTGACACCATGACCAGCATATGTCTATATTTATATATGTCTATATATATATATTGGTATCTATATTGCTACATATGAATCTGGTACTGACAACCAGATAGACGCCCAGCAGAAGTACTCGCAGCGGAAGAGTCAGTCGCAGCAGTCTGCCCTCCAGTCCACATACATGGCTGAGGTGGGGCACCAGGTGGTGCACCCCAGGGTCTCCCAGGACAGGGAAGAGCTGGACCGACTGCGCCGAGAGCTGTCCAACAGACAGAGTGCCTGTAACAAGGCAGAGGCCAGGGCGGCAGAGCTGGACAAGGTAGGGGCATGGTATGTGCCGCTCTACTTCTGTAGCAGATAGGAGTCTTGATGGTGCCCTGACGTCAGGAATGTGCGCACCTCCGGTCCGTCCAGGCAAGTGGCGAGGGGCCAGCCCTGCGAGTGTTGAGAGACGCAGTTAGAGACACCCTAGGTATATATTTTCTTCCAATGTATTCTTATTGTCGTTACAATCGTAACCCAGGTTGTCTCCAGAGGCGTCTCAGCATGCTTGGAGACAGGCTCAGAAACGCAGCCTTGGTGGGCCATTTGGACCCCCAAGAGGCCATAAGCCAGGTACGTCGATTTGGGGGGGGGGGGGGGGGGGGGGGTTTTGTGGGGGGGGGGGGGGGGGGGGTTAGTTACAACCTTGCATATCGATGTAAAACCAGACCCCACTACTTCTGCACTATACAAGTGATATACAAGCAAAACAGTGCACTCTGAAGTGTAGGGCGGTCTCTCTCCCATTCGCCACTCAACACCCCCCAACTGTACAAAATCCAAATATACTCATATATATATCCATGAATACACTCTGCTCCTACATAGTGCATCATTTGCCTATATGAATGCATACATATATGTATACACATACCTACAGATGCGCCGAGTGCATACACCAGGTGTGTCTTGCCGGCATTGAGACCCAGCACACCCTGCCTCGTGCCACTGAAGCCAAGCACGTGTTCCAGCACCAGACTCATTATCTAATGTACTAGCAGACAGTCTAGGTACTAGGGTAGAGGTATGGAAAGCACAAGTCGATATTTGCGTCGAATCAAAAACAAGTTCTTGGACCCTTATCTCAGCTCCAGAAGAAAAACACGCAAATAAACCCTTTTGTCGTTGCGTTTCAAACGAGTCTTACTAGTACTAGCAGACAGCCTCGGTACGGGTATAGGGTGTGAGGTATGGAGAGCAGGTCGATGAATTTGTAGATGAAAAAACACTATCTTATTTGGTCATATAAACCCTTTGCCCAGATGTCAAAAGGGTTTACATGACCAAAAGAAGAGCTGTGTAACACAGCCTGTGTTGACCCCTCCTCTACACGGTGATAGGCTCTCTTCACCTTGTGTCAGGCCGCTATGTTCGAGTTTAGCCCTGTGGATATAGGCCACAAGGCTGCAGGGTCATGCGAAGTGGTTGACCTTGGTGTTCGGAGCGAGGGAGATGAGAGAGGTGGTGTTAGCGACGTCATGGTGCTGGGTCAGAACTCTGTGTCTCCCAAGATCAACTGCGTCATTGTGAGCTATGACACTGCCACCAAGAAGGCTGCTACTAAGGTGGTGTCCTGTCCCATACCCATTGGGGAGAGGGTTAGTATCCATGCGACAAGGGTGGGAGAGAGTGTGCTGGCCTACAGTCAGAAGAGGGGAGAGAGCAAGGGCACTCTCTACAGGTACTGCATCAAGGAGAGTGACTGGACAACAGTCCAGCAGAATGGAGAGTGTCCTGACTGTGAGTATGTGGTGGACATGTTCACACTGGGTGACAGGGTGCACCTTGCTGGGGGGAAGGTATGGCTATATCCACTCTCTTTCCGGTGGGTTCCTTCCTATGTATTGATATTTCTAAAAATACACCCCTAAGATTCTCCTGCAGTGGATCCGTTGTCTTTCTACGCCCCCCCCCCCCCCCCCCCCCCCCCCCCCCCCACCCCCCCCCCCCCCCCTCCCCCCCCCCCCCCCCCCCCCCCTCTCTCTCTTCTCTCTCATGCACTCAACCCAGTGCCGAGGGTGGTGCCGATCTGACAGCTGTCGTTGTTGGGTTTGGCCTTGCCTTGCTGGCTCTGCTCTACAAGGGGGCAGGACGTATATCACTCAGGAGAGACAAGGAATAGACTAAATTGGAACTGAAGCTATAGATGCAATGGCATAGTATGAATTTGATATTGCCCCGCTGGCCCTACTATATATATATAGTATATTATATTTATTAGGGGATAGGAAGAATTACACTGAGTACATTTGCTTTGATGTATGAGGGAGTGTAACCACGGCATAGAGCGTTCTGTAGATATGATGCAAGAGGCTGAGGAATCGAGGTATAGGGCAGAGCAGAAACACCTTGCGAGTGATAACAAAGTTAGATGAGCTCCTCTCGTGTCATTTTTAGCCACGGGTGGTTCTCAAAATGAACACTGAAGAAGGAGGTGATGAGACTCTCATCAATGATGGGAGGGAAGATGGGAATCCGCGAGATATGAGTGTTGGGCGAATTGCGGCAGTTGGTAATGATTGATTTAAGGGTGTAGCACAAAGACGCTTAAACGCGTCGGTACCAGCGCGAGTGTCCTTGCTTGTGCTCTTATCCACCCTTGGGAGTGCATGGTTGAGCAGTGAACCAAAGGATACAGTGTATTTGACTTCCAAGAGCTCAAGTACCTCAAGTATACCTTTTCTGAGGGATCCATCCTCAGATGACCTGTCCTCACGTGAAGAGGGCTCCCTTTCGCTCTCCCGGGCGTTCTCCAGAAGAGATATGCCCGAGTATCTGCACATCCACCTTAGCACAGGGTTCAACCCTTCCCCCAGACTTCACTTCCCTCCCGACTGGTATTCTCTCCCCAGATGCCCCAGGCACAGGCATCGCTGGGCTGGAGGTTCTGTCCACAGACAAGAAGCCCAGCAAGGAGACGCAGTACCAGCAGTACCACCAGAGTTGGTTCTTCACATCCTGGCTCATCGGGTGGCTGCTCTTCAACATAGGTATCATCGATAACTATATGTGAATTGTGCAACGTGTGTGTTGCACAAACATGCTATGATAGTATATACATAATTAGCCAATGTATATATATATACCGATATATGGTGCACTGTGCTCATAGTATTGTTTGCCCATGGTCTTTGTACTTACTGCTGCTCTGCTATGCAGAGGATACAGCTCCCACTTACTCTCTTTTCCGTTCTCTGCACTCTCTACATATAGTTATATATATATATATATATAATGTGCTCCCTGTCTGTTCCGTTCTCCTTGCACTCAATGTATCTCAAACTGCAATACTTTCAACCTCTTATACATGACCCCCCCCCCCCCCCCCCCCCCCCCCCCCCCCCCCCCTCTCTCCCTCAATCTGTTTCTCTCTCTCTCCATACATATCTGTATGTATGTGTGTATATATCCTTGTACCAGCCTTGAGTGTATATACTAATATACATGTTTATGTATTTTTGTTTGTATATGTTCTCACTTCAGCCTCGAGGGCGATAGACTGCAGTACACATGGACCATCTCTCTCTCTCTCTCTCTCTCTATATATATATATATATATATAGACTTGTGTCCTCATACCAGTCTAGAGTGTGACCGTCTTCAGCACATGGCCTGTGACCCTGACCCCATGACACTCAGACACATGTTCACAGAGACAAGAATAGGTACATATATACATAACTACATATAGACTTATCCATACATATATATCCCTCACCTTCAGGCATTGATCACCCCTGTGCCTGTCAGTGATACAGTATATATATACATAGTATGCATGTTGTATCTTTGTAATGAGTAGTATCCTATATCATTCATTAACTTACCCTTAGGCATTGAGCACCCCTCTGCCTGTCAGTCGTACAGTATATATATTAATTGTGCATATTCCATCTTCATAGTATATATATATTTGTATATAGATATAATCCCTTATGATTAGGCATTGAGCACCCCTGTGCCTGTCAGTGGTACAGTATATAATAGTAACTATTTATGTAATATTTACTTATTTTTTTATATATATACCCTCACCCTTAGGCATTGAGCACCCCTCTGCCTGTCAGTGGTACAGCACCCTGTGTCCAACGGCCATGCTGAGGTAGGGACTATATATGTACATATGTATATTCTATATAGGTACTATATTTACTATTGTATACTGTATGTGATACTATTCCTATATATGCCAATACAATATGCAACTGTTGCAGCACCATGTGTCCAATGGCAAAGCTGAGGTACAGTATATAGTATATGCAATGTATATACATGATACATGACATATGCAAGAATGGCAATGCGCAGGCACAGGATATAGTATATACACGTCTGTAGTATAGACAAATCACTACACACTATTAGTAGTACACACTATTGCGAGGCTAAACATGTATCAATATTGTCTATCTATTTGCTTGCATATCTCAAATCTTACCCCATAGCTGCGAGAGAACGTGTATAGGGACAGTGGTGCCTTGAAGAACTGAATGTATTTACATATATCTGTACTCTATGGAGTATATACCACTACCATATTTCTTCTCACCCCTTAGGCTGCGGGAGAATGTGTACCGTGATAGTGGTGCTCTGCGTGGCATGAGGGGCATGGACGGGGAGGCACGGGAGCTACCCCCCATACCGACATGCAGTGAGAGTGAGAGTGAAAGCGAGAGCGAGAGTGACGATAGTGGGTGTTCATTCATGGAGACAGAGGGAGAGGCAGAGAGTGAAGAAGAGGCAGAGAGTGAGAAAGAGAAAGATTTAGAGGGAGAGGGAGATGTGGTTATGAGAGAAAGACCACATGAGGAGAGAGAGGGAGGGATATTGGCTGCACCAGAGGGTGGGGAGAGAGAAGGTGTGGAGAGAGAGAGAGAGACCCATTTGGAGGGAGAGAGAGAGGGAGTGGAGGAGGTAGACATGCCCCCTGACACACTCTTTGAGGTGGATACCCACTCAGGAGACATTGTATATATTCAGAGAGAGACAGACAGAGACCAAGGGAGAGTGAGAGAGAGCGCAGGAGACACAGCTGATGCGCAGGGGGGAGAGAGGGAGAGAGAGGGAGAGGATGTGGTGCTTGACTTTGATGAGGACGGTACCCTCATTGAAGAGGGGACCAGCTTGGTAGCTGGGTCTCTAATCGAAGAGGGAGAGAGAGAGACAGGGACGACAGTGGTGGGGGAGGATAGTACTCAATTGGAAGAGGGGGAGGGGGAAAGAGAGAACTTGGATGCCACTATGGTAGAGGATGGGGAAGATGGAGACACACACAGGGAGAAGGGGGTTGTAGATAGCACAGTGGGAGATAGTGAGGTGTCGGTTCTGCATGTAGCCGGCTCTCCCAGGTCTTGTCTTGATGTGCCCACTTCACCCGAGACTATCCCAGTTGGATCTCTTGCCGCACTTACTGCCACTACAGGTGTAGACAGGGAGAGAGAGGGAGCAGCCGACTCTTCTTTTGCACCTGCGATAGGGGGAGTATCTATCAATCCAGTGGCGGGGGAGAAGGGGAGTGAGGGAGAGGGAGAGGGAGAGAGGAAGAGCCTGTGTAGGGTGATCACTGCTACTACTACTCATGACGACCGAGACAAGGAGGCAGATGGGAGACAGAGGGATACACTCTCCCTTCCTACCCCTACCCCACCCCTCACCCCCTACCAGCCATGTAGGAGAGAGACTTCTACCCCGCAGCCACCGAAGGAGATGGGGAGAGAGGGAGAGTGCACTCCCATGCCACCATCCTGCACACACCAGGCTGTGCCTCTATCCACCTCTACTGGCAGAAAGAGGATACAGTTGGTACCTATATCTGCAGTGGAGGGTCAGGTGGGAGAGCGAGAGACTCTACCCGTGTCCTCAGTAGCACCTCTTCATTCCATCACCCCTACAATCTCTGCTCTTCTAAAGGGTTCAGAGAGGGAGAGAGCGGGCAGCGTTGCTGTGGACCTAGATTTCCAGCGGTCTCTCTCCTTCTCCACCCCTACCCCACCCCCCACCCCATCTCCCGTTAGGAGAAGAGAGAGAGAGAGAGAGACTGTAGCAGTAACACCTACCCTAGCATCTAGGGGCAAGGTGCATAGTGGCACGACTGTGTTGGGAGGTAGTAGCAAGCGCAAGCCTCTCCAAACGTCTGGACGTTTCAGCGTTTCAACGTCTAATGCATCAGGGGTCACTCCCTCAGTGGATGGGTTCCATACTATACTCTCTCCTCAAGTACCTCAAGTACCTCAAGTACCTCAAGTTAGAGCTGGAGAGGATGTAGAGAGACAGAGATGTGCAGTGGAAGCCCCTCTCTCTGATGAAGAGTACCTTCAGCTCTATGATGCGCTGACCAGAGCCAAGACAACGTGTTGTGACAGACACTGCTTGTCCAAGGTACATTGGGAGTATAGCCCTAAGTTGTCTCGGAACAAGCACTCATTATATCACATTTGTGTATGTATACATATATGTGTATTTGTTAACGTACATTTATACGCATCTCACCCTCAGAAGAGCCGTCCCGTCCGTATTCAGTGGATGAAGCAGTATCACCAGGGGGTGGCTCAGAAGGTATGGTGTTAAAACGACTCCTATATTCCACTCTCTCTCTATATATATATCCCTGTCCAGGTCTTTACCCCACCTATAGCAACTTACCAACAAGATAAGAGGACCATCTTTCTCTCATTTCCTATCCTTTATACATGTATATTTGTATCTTTGTCTTACTCCTAGCGTCTAGCCAACAAGATGAGCTCTGACAAGAAGAAGAGCACTCTGTACTACAAGAAGCGCTTTGTATGGGCATACCTCGTTGATTGTGAGGGAGCGCTGAGAATGTGCAGGAAGGTATGTAATGATGTTAATTCTATTATTACATACAAATATATTCAAAACAATATGTACATCTATATTTGTGTACATATCACAAAGTTTACTACCTATATTTACCATTGACCCTCAGGCCACTGTGTGCATATCCAGACTGTCTGCCAAGCAAGTGCCTCTGGTGCTGGACAAGACACAGGAGTACCTGAGGGGAAGGTATGGAGGAACTAGACTCTAGTTCGTTCTAGTATTCCTCGTGATGCAGTCTATACGCTGTTCATATTACCTACTTGCTGTATGCTGACTCCCAGGCATATCCGAACTCTCAAGCAGCGTGCCTCCACTGTCAGTGCCACACAGACTGTGGCAGAGGGTACAGTAGAGAGTAGAGAGAGAGAGGGTACTGTTGGGGTGGACTACACAGCATCACAGGGGTTCCACATGAAGGCACTTCATAGACCTGTGATGAAGGGACAGAGCGAGAGAGCAGTGAAGGGAAGTAGTCCTAGAGAAGGGGAGAGAGATAAGACTGGGAAGGCTGTGGGGAGGCCTAATAGGCAACCACCTGTCCAAGTGGTCTCCCCTCTACCTGGTCTGCCCCTCTCCATGTTTCAAGCATCTCTCTCTCTATCTCCGTCCCCGGCGAAGGCGACGGTACCTACTCCCACACCGAAGCGGCGGCGTATCATTCCAGTGTATGGTAGTCCTGAGAGGAGTGTACTGGGGTTGGATGTCTGTGATACTGAGATGAATGGTGATTGTATGTCACCTGGCATGCCAGTGGACTCGGAGTCACAGGCCGCAAAGGAGGTATGGTTGGATATTGATATGTGCATGTATATTGTTCATGTATATTGATATGTATATGTATGTATACATATAGGATCTCCAGGAGTTATATATACCTACATATACAATATTGAAAGCTGAGGTCTATACTTCTCTGGCATGCCAGTGGACTCGGAGTCACAGGCCGCAAAGGAGGTAATGTTTGTGTTGTTGATATGTATATTGAAGTACTCTATGTAACTAGCCACTTCTAAGTCTCAGGTCCTCAACACCCAGCAGGAGTGGGGGAAGATGCTATAACTTTTTTCTCTTTCAATTTTCGTTGGAAGATGTATCATTTAGCTACAGTAGAGTATTGGTACCCAATCATATTACTAACTCAGGTCCTCAACACCCAGCAGGAGTGGGAGGAAGACGCCATCGTCAGAAAGGCACGGGAGGATATAGCGAGGTAGTTATTGACACCTATATTATATATATATATATGTTCTTGTATAGAGTCATCAATCATATCCTCACTTCATCTTTATAGCACATATACACTGGTGGTTTCTGTTCCAATTTTAGCTGCATTAGGGGATATTTTGGGAAATGGATCCAATAGTTCATTGGAGACTACTATGTGTTCGTTCGTATGTGTATATTGGTTCATTTATCCAAGTTGCTACCCTTACAAGTGACTAGACCTGGCACATATATACTTCCCTGAGTATCGCTGAAATCATTTCTTACATGGCTAAACTCACACAACGCATATGTGTGTATTCATGAACTCACTACTGCTGTAATCTAAATAGTTCTAATGCCAGGTGCTACCCCTGCAAGTGGCTTGACTCTTCTCAGGAGGACAGTGAGAGTGATGAAGGGAGTGAAGGTAGTGATGGAGAGGGGGAAGGGGAGGGAGAGGAGAGTCTGGAGACCCCTCCTACTGTGTCACAGCCTAGCAGTCCAGAGGTCATTGATTTCACATAGATATTCGCATGTTCTGTACTGGGAAACAAACATAAGTTATGTATGTATAATATAGTTATGTTACACAACTATATTACCGTTGTCAACCATACTCAACAGGTTTGGGCAGAGCCTCAAAGAAGTACATGGTGGACGTTTTCCCTCAGGGCTATAAAACAGTACATATCATGAAGTTTGTGAATTTCACTGAATTGTACTGTATTGGAGTGCTATGTCAGTTGAGGCAAAACTCCTCCCTTGCTCACATAAGATGTAATGCCTGGTTGCCCAGTCTGGGCCCCAGAGGTTTCAGATTTCAAAGTATGCAAAAATATATCTTGCTCCCATGTCGATATACTGAACCCTCAGACTCCCCATTGGACTATTACGTAAAGAATTTTGTAATAGGCCTAGTTCTATTTCTAGATCGTTCGTAAACATTAGTAACTAGTTACTCATCCCTGGCAAGGTCCTTGCTCTGTTGTTGTTTGTACAGACTCTCCCAACGTGTCCTATTCCTCTGAACTCTATTCTGCAAAGACTGGACAACAGACAAACCAGAGTCCACCTGTCAATGAGCAGTTTGTCATCACATATATTGCGTAGTATATATCACACTAAAGTATTCAAAGTATATATACCAACTCTCATATCTACCTGTTGCCTCGTCAGGAACACTTTCAATGCAGAGAGCAAAGGGGCAATCTCCCTGTCAATATGCCTACGGGTGGGAACTATAGTGTATAGTTTACATGTATGAATGACGAGATGTATGCATATTAAAATCCATAAGTATACCTCAGTTGACATGCACAGAGTGCTGTCTCAGGATCCATGGCACACACACACCGCCTTACTGGTACAATCATACCAGCCAGGGTCTCATAGTGACCAGAGACATATCCCTCACGCATGCACTCCCTGCCGAACCTGGGTTAGTCAGTACTATATTACAGGTACAGTCGAGTCCTAAATACAGATTCTGATATTTGTGCAAGTTCCTACAACCTGCCCATGGAAATATCAGTACAATTGTAACCCACCTCTCACTGGTCTTCCACCCCCGTGCTGCATTGCCAATCTTGGCCACTCTGAATAAGGCATGGGCTAGTGCTCTTTGCGCCAGTCCTAGGAGTAGGCAACTATTCATGTAGAAGTTCTACAGTAGAACTCTGTATTGATGAAACATTTGTAATGTACAATATTTGTAACGTCGAAGATGTATTGGTCACAAGTGTATCTCTGTGGCTACATGACAGACATACTAGGGCTCGCGAGTGACCCTTTATACGCAAAAATATCGACTCTCTTATGGATG
>BDIP01000838.1:0-14289 GCA_003568945.1 Kipferlia bialata
TTAACCCCCCCCCCCCTGCCCCCCCCCCCCCCCCCCCCAATCCTCTCTCTCTCTCAACCCTCCAGGCTATGTTGACAGCCACATCCACATCGAGTCATCCATGATGTGCCCGTACCAGTACGCAAGACAGGTATGCGACCATTATTAGTGAACCAATTCATTCATGGCCTAACTAAGTGATGTATATGAATATATCCTATATCCCCTCTCTCTCCCTCTCTGTCTCGCTCCCCTCCCTCCCACCCCAGGTCATGAGACATGGCACAGTGGCTGCAGTCTGTGATGCACACGAGATAGCCAATGTATGTCGTATCTACACCACCTTTCCCTGTTACTCTCCCACCATGACAGTCCATTCTAATTGTACACATGTACATGTGTGTATTCAGAGTATCTTTTAGTGGAGGTCCCTTATTATTCCACTCATGTGTCCTCTCTCGGTTAGGGCGTCTTGTGTCAATTGAGTGGTTGAGAATCAGTGTCACTCTGTGACGTGGTATATTCTATTTCATGCACGTATCCTCCTATGTTCATAACGTCTGTGATGCCCATGTTCAGTATATATACATATGTTTCATTCCTGAATTTACACAGTAGCAGATATAAGTAGTGTGATATTCCATTGAATCTACATAGTATATATCCTAACCCTCAGGTCCATGGTCTAGATGGCATCCGGTACATGGCAGCCAATGCCTCCCACTCCCCCATGAGGATATACTGGGCCGTGCCATCCTGTGTCCCATCATTCCCACCGGCAGAGACAGCGGGGGCGGCATTTGGACCGGAGGAGGTGAGCTTACATAGCGATATATGTTGATATGGATACATATATCTCACCCCAGGTCTCTACTGCCTTTGACCATAATAGTGATATGCCCTTACACCAGGTCTCCTCTGCCTTTGACTGTCTGGGTGCCTCTGCTGTCAGTCTGGGGGAGGTCATGAATGTGCCAGGGGTGGTGCTTGGGGATGAGGGTATGTATTCATTGGTTTACAATATAATTATTACAGAGGATCATATATGGCAGCGTTTGTAAATACTACCCCCCAGGCATGTCCTCCAACCCTACTCCACACAATCATTCACACTATATATATATACGACGTATATACTACCCCAGCATCTCTTCCATCCTGATATCGATACATTAGTAATTTCTATATGCATCTATACCCGTCTTACCCCCCATGTATGGCCTACATCTTAACTCCACAGTATTTCATTTAATATTCACTTTATATGTGATACATATCAAGCACTACCCCCAGGCATGTCCTCCATCCTGCACGAGGCCCTGTCCAGGGACAAGGTGGTGGATGGGCACTGCCCAGGACAGGACACAGCAACGGCAGGTATACACATACTTATGTGGATGCATTATTTGCCAATACAAGTACAGTTACAGTAGTTCTACGGTTGACACTGCCCAGGAATGGACAGGATGGTGCAGCTTATTATTATTATTATTATTG
The DNA here is from genome assembly GCA_003568945.1 of Kipferlia bialata. Classification (NCBI taxonomy): domain Eukaryota; phylum Fornicata; genus Kipferlia; species Kipferlia bialata. The sequence goes on from BDIP01000838.1 coordinate 1,477, forward strand.
TGTGGCACCGTATCAGTATGTGTGCCTTTCTATATACTCTCTCACCCCCAGAGACATACTTTGGCCACGGGGTGGGCACAGATCACGAGTGCCTTACACTCAGGTGGGTATACTATGGGTGCAAGGGTTGTTCCAAGGATACTGTGGGTCATATTGGGTTTCTGACCAATGCTACTATACATGCTTGCCTCACCCCAGGGAGGCCCTGCACAAGGTTGACTCGTGTGGGGTGACAGTGCAGATCAGAGAGGGCAGTGCAGCTAGGTAGGGGTGTTGATATTATTATACCCTATGTATATACGTATAACACGAGGTATTAGATTATATTTGAGTGTGGACATGGAAGATATCAGAGAGGGCAGTGCAGCTAGGTACGGGTATTGGCTTTCAAATACCCATGTGTGTGTATACAGGCAGTCTAATATATATTTATATATTATTATGTGTAGGATATCGGTCTCTCTGTCTGACCCCCAGGAACAGGGCTGCCATAATTATAGTTGAACTGAGTATAGATGTAATTGTATATCCATATAATTATTTTGCTACACTGTATATGCCTGACCCCCAGGAACATGGCTGCCCTGCACCAGCTGGTGACACTGAGGCCAGGCAAGGTGATGCTGTGCACAGGTGGGAGAGGATATTTATACATGCATTGTATATTTGTATTTCCCGTGTGACTCTGCCCACCCTCACCCCAGATGACACCCACCCTGACTACCTGGAGACTGGGCACATATCTACCATAGCGGCATACCTCCAGAGACAGGCATGTATACTTGTGTATACATATAAGCACTCTCTATCCATTCATAGTCTAACCGTCCAGGGCCACTCCCTGTAATACATCATGGATATATTAAACAGTATCATCCGAGTATCCTATTGTTTATGTCACATCTTACCTTCCAGGGCCACTCCCTGTATGACATCCTAGGTGCTGCCTCAGTTGTACCCAGGGATGTCTATGGGCTGGAGAACGGCCTGCTCCAAGTGGGGGACAACGCAGACTTCCAGGTGAGAAACACATATATTATATATGTATTTGTAATGTTTAAGTTATGCCCTTACCCATAGGTGATGCCCTCCCTGGACCTCTCTGCCCCTCCCCTTGCCCTGTACATAGCAGGCAGGAGGGTGGTGCACCAGGGTAGGTGTCTGATCCCCCACTCCGTGCCAGGTAGTGACACTGAGCTCCCCCCCATCATGCCCAGTCCCATTGAGCATGTGTCCCTCAGAGTGGATGCCCATGGTGTGGGTGAGGGGGAGAGGGTGCTGTGCAATGTGATGGTGGCCAAGGACGGGTGTCTGGTGACTGATAGGGAGGAGGTGCCCCTACCTGTGTCCGATGGGTGTGTGAGCCCAGACCCTTCATTGGATGTGGTCAAGATATGTGTTGTCAACAGATACAGGGACGCACCCCCCTCCGTGGCCTTTGTCAAGGGTATGGGTATCACTCAGGGGGCATTTGGGGCCAGTGTCAGCCACGACTGCCACAACATAGCTGTGGTGGGGGCTGATGATGTCTCCATCACAGCCTGTGTCAATGCAATCATAGAGGCCAAGGGGGGTATGGCTGTATGTACACCTGGCACTGCTAAGGGCAAGGACGTGTCTGTGCTGCCCTTGCCTGTGGGTGGTCTCATGACACACGAGCCACACAGGGTGGTGAATGGGGCATACATGTCTCTGAGGGAGAAGGTGAGGGGGATGGGGGCGCACATGCACGCACCCTTCCTCTCCCTCTCCTTCCTGTGCCTCCCAGTCATACCCACCCTCAAGGTATGCATGGTTATATAGATGTATGTAATCACATATGTATGCATGTGTGTATATATATATGCCCTGACCCCCAGGTGACTGACAAGGGCCTGTGGGATGTCGAGCACATGAGGTTCATCCCAGTCATATGTGACACACAGTAGACATGCATATGCACTGTTACACACATACAAGGAGGGGACCTGTCACACAGTATCACTGTATCTTGTGACACAACCCTCTGTCACCATGGGTGGTGGTGTGCGTGTTTTCACACAGATATTGGGCTTTGTACTACTCATTCTCATTCTTACATTATAACAAGGGCTTGTGATGATAAATTTCGTATACTTAGTCGGGGTATCGCTCCTGTCACCTCTTGTTGCATGTCACACACATAATAGGCCTAGCAAGGAAACAAAAAGAAACTTACCTACACCCTTTGTCAAAGCCGAAGCGCTATTCCAATGATTCGCTTCGTTACGTGCCGGACTCCAGCTACTGCCTCTCAAGGTCATAGCCGGGACATCTATCATGGCTCCCCGCCAGATGACTTTGTCTCGTATGGAGGCACAGGCGCTGCAGTTGCTGAGGTAGGGGTTGGTGTGAATGACGTCCCCATTGATGCGGCATGTGTACATATATGTGCTGTACACTGTTTGACTGCTTCCTGGGTGTATCCATACTTACAGGCTCCCCTGCTTACTAAACTGACACTGCACTCAATCCATCATAACATTATCCTGTCTGAGTTTCGTCTCACTGTATAATAGTGGGTCATAGTCAGTAACACTCATTGTCCATACATGTGCCCCTTCCCAACCCTCACGCCCAGGGACTACAGCATCATAGCAGACTGGATAGTGAGGTGTGACGCTGCTTCAGGGCACACCCTGCTGGGTGACACCCAGATACCAGTGGATGGGACAGAGATGGACCCATGTGCAGTGTTTGGGTGGGTACTGTCTACACTTCAGACCCACTACCTGAATACGATACATATCACCCTCGTACTACGTATCTTACCTTTTCTCGTACTAAGTATACCTCCATACGTCCCTCCCCGTCTCATCCCAGTGATAGTATCCATCGCACTATAAACACCTCTTTGTATTCACATAGTGTATCCCCTCACCCCAGCGATGGCTCTCTGATGCTGCGCCTTGCCAGTCTGTACCAGGCAGACCCCTTTCAGATACACTCACCTGCCAAGTTCTACCAGCACAGATCGGAGAACCAGCTGAGGTGGGTGTATAGTGACCACCCCTCCCCCCCGCCTTCCTTTTCCACTGTACTATTTCTGACTATTCTCCCATTAGTGGCATACATGAGCTTGTCTCTGGCTCGTTGTCTCACTTTCTTCCCCCCCCCCCCCCCCTCTCTCCCTTTTCTCTCTCCCTCCCTCTCCCCCCCCCCCCCCCCCGCCATCCCTCACCATTAGGCACTGACCTGCAAGTGGTGTGTGTGGACGGCACATTTACAGGGACAGTCACGAGGGTGAGTGTAGCATGATAGTATCTCGATACTGACACATACTAATACTGGTACTCATACTGATACATTCACAGGGACAGTCACAAGGGTGAGTGTGTGTATTTCACGCACCCCCACCCCCCCGCTCTCTCTCTTCTGCCACTCTCTCCCTCCCACCCCAGGTATCCAATGACGAGTACCCCGTGTTCTTCTCTCTCTCTCATGTATATATATGTGTGTGCATCTATATCTGTCAGTATACTCCCCTTCTCTCTTACCCTCAGGTGGCCAATGACGAGTATCCCGTGTTCTTCTCTGGCTCATCCACCTCCAGCTCCAGACTGGTGCTGGATGTCAGACCCACCATCTCATTCAGAACAGGCGGGGTGGGCTTTGCCACTCTCTGTGACACTAGTGCAGGTGCGTCAAGTGTAATGAATGACACACACACTTATAGTATGTGTAATACCTAGTATAGTAATGCCACTCAAGTGCAGGTGGGACAGGTTCTTCTCTCTCTTTCTCACTATGGCACTCTCTCACATGCCCTGTCAGTGCCGCCAAGTCCTCTCTCTCTCTCTCTCTCTCTCTCTCTCTCTCTCCCAGTCTCATTCCCAGCCAATGCCGCCAAGTCCATGTTTGCCCCCTTGCTCGAGCCAGTGGCTATCAACCTGCTCGGTGGGGATACACTCTCTGTCTATATATACATAGTATGGAGATAGTAATTCTATATTACGGTATTGATATATATATTTGTATTTATATATATTTTTATACTGCCAGCTCTGGTGTATCTCCTGCTGAACCGGTTGAGTGAAACTAGGTCTATCAAATAGAATAGATATCCACCTCACACCCAGCCGTTCTGCTTCTGAGCCACATGGTGTTTGCCAACCTCATCTACTGCACACAGGTACAGGGATGCAGTGGTAGTATCCACACCTGACCTATGAACATATATATATATATGGATACTGAAGTATATAGCTGACCTCATCTATTGCACAGGTACAGCGATCAAGTAGTGGTACACATCTCACCCAGTTGTGAATTGATTTCTACATATACCGCTCACCCCAGCACTTTGGCAACTCCTCCTCCCGGACCGAGAGATACGAGAAGGAGGCACTGATGGCATTCTACTTCAGTGTGCTCGGGTATGGTGGTAGTAGCAGTATATATATATTTGCATGACGAGGTGGTAAGACTTAATAGTCTTGGCCCCGTGTCTGTCGGATACCAGATTGGTCACGTCTGCAGCGTGGCTGGGTTGGATATTTCACGTACCTTGACTCGTATTGTGGATACCCTATTGCGCTGTGTTTCACCCCAGGTATGATCTGTCCAAGATCAACACATCCCTAGGGAGGCTTCTGGCAGGTAGAGGAAGCCTATATGAAGTTGAACGGGAACCTCTGTCCTGACGATTTGTTGTCTTCCCTCTCTAACCTATAGGCATCGACACCCTGCTCCAGTCTGTGCTCATGACCCTGTTATATGTATATTGTATTATCTCATACATATATATATATTCATGTATTCATAGTGGAGTACCTTTACCCCCAGGCATTGACACCCTGCTCCAGTCTGTGCTCATGACCCTGTTTGTCTCTGCTGTCACTGTCGTCAGTATCACAGCATCGGACAGCCAGTTCGACCCAGACTCGCTAAAGGTGCGTGTGTTGTACATATGTCATGTACACTCTGTTTGGTTTGGACAACCCCCTCACGGCTAGGAGTACAGTGTAGCCGCAGTCGATGGGTCTGGCACCTACAACTGGGTAAGTGTGTAATGGAGCCATACACCCCAGGTCAAGTCAACGGAATGGGTGCTCTCATGCAATAGTATGTGTACTTAACTCCTTAGTTGTACTATTCTTATACAGGTCAAGTCCACGGGTGCCAAAATGTTAGACCTCAACAGTGACTACAGCAATGCCCTGTCTCTGCTGCAGACAGGGGGGGCAGACGCCATATGTTCCATGAAGGAGCCACTTAACCAGGTGTGTGTGTACACGTATATGTCTCGAAGGTTGGTAGTATATGTGTATATTTCCATGGATATCTTCATACCCACCCCCAGGTCATCAAGGACAACCAGGGTCTATACAAATATATGTCAATATATGTAATGTATACTCTATATATGTATATGATAATTCATATTCCCACTTGTACATACCCACCCCCAGGTCATCAAGGACAACCAGGGGCTCATCTGTGAGGTGGACGGTGAGTGGGACATGTATATATATATACCTGTCCCTATCTCTGTTGGCATCTCTTCCTTAACCCCTAGGCCAGTGGAACATCACCCATCCATTACAATCCATACTACTACCAGTCATGTGTCTGAATGTATATGTATGTACTTATGTCTTACCCCAGGCCAGTGGAACACACCCATTTCCATCCATATCCATCCATATCCATTTACACCTATATATTCTATGTACATACACCTATATCTCCTGTATACATGTCCCCTTGACCCTCAGGCCAGTGGAACATCACCCCCAAGGTCGTCTACATCCACGACACATACACTGAGTACGGGGACAACTTCAACGTGGCTCTGCAGGTAGAGAGGTGTATATACACCTTCTAACCTAGTTACTGCCCTTCATAGTCATCCCACCTCTGACCCTCGGTTATCTTTCATATACCTAGCAGTCAAATACTCCCCTGATACACACCCCTCACCCCCCAGCGTATGAAGGAGACCGGAGTGCTGGATGACCTTGCTGCAACATGGCTCGACACACCGGTGGAGGGTACGGTAGTATATGTGTATATATACACGCACTTATACAATACTATATGTGTATGTATATATGTATATATATATATATACCGGTCGAGGGTACGGTAGTGTGTGCACACTTGCGTCTAGATAGATATCTTGTACGGCGTCTGCCACCTTACAGAATGTACTTTTATTGGTATGCCTCAACCCTGTACTAACCTCTCAGCCTGGGGCAACCTTGGTCTGGAGGTTGCACTGTGGGCATCCCTGGGACTGCTTGGGGTGGGACTATGGCTAGGTGGGTGCATATATATATATATAGAGAGAGAGAATGATAGATAGATAGATATATATGTAGATATATATGAGACCGTGTGGGGTGGGACTGTGGCTAGGTATGTGTCGGTGTGTGTTTATGTGTGTTTCCTTACTGTATCACATACACATGTCTAACCGCCAGGTATCCTGACTGTGTCCAAGTTCAGGACCACCCTGGTCAAGAGGAAGGGCAGGGACAAGGTGACTATATATATGTATATATATATGTATATTAGAGTATATCTATGTATGAGTCTATAAGAAACACACATTACTACCTATGCTCACCCTTGTCAAGAGGAAGTGAAGGGACATGGTGATATCTATGTGTTTATATATACGTTTATATATATATACTACTAACTATGCTCATATTCTTAAGAGAGAGGAAAGGCAGGGACAAGGTGAGGGGAGCTGATAATAGACTAAAATACATAATTACGGATACTGATACTACCACCCACACTGATACCAGGTGACGAAGGGGGGTAACTCCACCCTTGGTCCCAGACTAGCTGTGTAATGATACACTAGCAGGGGACATAGCCCTGTAACAGAGTAACCTCTATGTGACCGGAATACCCATACACACAATGGATATATATCTGGTGCACCAGTCTGACATGGCACACGGGGACACATCTCAGTGTGGCTAGTGGACTAATAGATAGAGGGTACACGTGTATTACATCAGTGTGACAAGAATGGGAGAAGTGATAGATAGGGTTCAGCCGTTTTTGGATGTGTGACATCGGTGTGGAGTTGACATATGTCTTGTCTAGCACCATGACACTCCGGCTGCTGCTAGCTGCAGTGTGTGTGGTGTGTGTTTGGGCATGGGGGTGTGGGGCCAGTGTGCCTCCTCTGTCTAGGTAGGACTAGTGTATAGTGTGTATGTGTATGTACCTATCCTCACTTGCTTAGGGAGGAGATGTCTCTCCTGAGGACCGGTCTTAGGGCATGGGCCAAGATGATAGGGGAGGAAGAGGCAGACGCAGAGGCCAAGGAGGTCACAGGGGGTACGTAAGTATGTATATATGAATCACGCGAGTTTATCGTTGTCACTTTGTCAGTCTTGGTCAATGGGAGTCTTGATACCCTGAGACGGTTGTGACACTCTACCCACACTGCTCTCTCTCTCTCCCTCTCCTTCTCTAACCCATCAGTCTCTGGCGACTACACGTTCACATCCGACAATGTGCAGGTATGGTATGGGTGTGGTGGTTGTGTGAGTATAGTCATAGTACATGTCGTAGTGGATTGAGTTGTCCTGCCTCTCTGACTACCCGGAATCTGCTCTCTCTCTCATTCCCTGTCATTGCGTACTCTCTCTCTCTCCCACCATGCCTCCGTCTGACTCCCCAGATCTGCACCCTGGACTACCCCCCGTATGCATACTGCTCGGAGTCACAGACAAACCCTAGAGGTAGGGACAGCGTATATGTATTTCTCCACCTCAGTCTATGTATCATCATGCCAATACCGATCCTCACCCATGGTTTGTGGCTGAGATGATGAGCTTATATATCTATATATATTTATATATATTTATATCTATATATCTATACAAATATATATACCGATCCTCACCCCCAGGGTTTGTGACTGAGCTGACCCAGAAGATCAACAGCCTCATGGGTATGTGGGATGGGTTATGTACTCACTATGTCACCGCATGTGTATATATCATTGGTCTGCCACTGTCTAGTATCTAATGGCGTCACCGTCCCCCCCCCACCCTCTCTACCCGTAGGCACCGACCTAGATGTCGTGTGTGTCGAGGGAAGCTTTACAGACGCCGTCACCATGGTATGGTTGCTCTCTCTACTTCTCTCCCTCTCTAGTATGGATACTCGTGTGCACTCTTGCCACTCAACCCCCCCCCCCCTCTTTTAACACCCAGGTGGCCAATGACGAGTACCCGATATTCTTCAGGTGAGACACACACCAACTATGTATTGATACTCTCTCTCTCTCTCTCTCTCCCTACTGCTATCTTCCTGATCCCTCACATCTCTCGGTGCCACCAACTCATCATTATCTCTCCCGTATTCGCTCTCCCCCTATCATATTGGTAGTATACCCAAACCTCACACTCAGTGGGGCTAACAACTCCCGGGCTAGGCTTATGATGGATGTGAGACCCACCATCTCATTCAGAACGGGAGGGGTGGGGTTCGCCACTCTCTGTGACACCAGTGCAAGTACGTGCATCACATACAATATTATTACATACTATGATACCTGCCTGCTCGTGACGATACTCTCTCTCTCATCTCACCCCCAGCCAGTGCCGCCGCCTCCATGTTTGCACCCCTCAAGGAGCCAGTGGCAGTCAACCTCCTAGGTGGGGAGGGTTATGGCTGCACACATATATATAGTATATGCTTGTGGCACTCAACCTGCTAGGCGCTTTGTATTTTAATATTTACTATATATATACTATATACTATATATTACCATCTTGATACTCCGAATAGTGTCAGACATACCGCTCAACCCCAGCCGTTCTTCTGCTCAGTCACATGGTCTTTGCCAACCTCATCTACTGCACACAGGTATGGTATCATGTACCATTTGTACTCTCCAACATGTAGCTATGTCTTGGCAGAACTATTCTTCCCTCACCTTAGCACTGTAGCAACTTTCCCCCCGTTCTCTCTCTAGATGTATATTCATCTAGGTTAATTAGGTATCCTTCACCCCCAGCACTTTGGCAACAGTGCTTGTCGGACCCGCAGCTATGAGAAGGAAGCACTAATGGCATTCTACTTCAGTGTATTGGGGTATGGAAGTATATGTATTTGTGTGTCATTATTATAATGTAGTCCCACCCTAGGTATGACCTGACCAAGATCAACACATCACTGGGCAGACTCCTTGCAGGTATGAGACTCTCTCTACCTATGCCTGCGTACTCCTCTATAACACTGACACCCATATAGACTGAGTCTTTGCAGATGGATTTGGTGTCGAGTGAGTATACACACTCTACACTAGCATAACCCCCAGGCATTGACACCCTTCTCCAGTCTGTGCTCATGACTCTGTTTGTCTCAGCTGTCACTGTCGTGAGTATCACAGCATCGGACAGCCAGTTCGACCCAGACTCGCTAAAGGTGTGTACTCTGGTGTCACCATATCATAGTGCAAGTGAATGTTCTGTCTGTAAAATGCAGTAGAGTACAGCGCCTCTATTATTTGCCCATCTCACACACCAGGACTACACAATAGCTGCCGTACCATCTGAGTCGAACACATACGCATGGGTATGTATATATATGTATATATATATATATACCATAATGGAGGTCTCTAATGGAGATTGTGTAGTATACTACTGTCCTCTCTGTACATGTCTATAGAGTGCACAAGTCCTAGCATCTGGCCTCTCACCCCATGCCAAATCCACCGGTGCCTCTGTGGTAGACATGTCCTCAGACTACTCTGACTGCTACACCCTTCTGGAGGCAGGCACAGTCGATGCGTGCTGCAGTATGAAGGAGGTACTACTAGGCCTAGTATAGTCCATCAACACATTACAGATAGTATGTTGGTTGTATGTCTATGTGCTACAGTATGGAGGAGGTACGAATATTACTCTGTGAGGTCATATGAATCGTGTAGCCACACTACCTACTACCCCCTGCAGTATGAAGGAGGTACAAGTGTTATATACAGCCATGTATAGGTCGCACTACTCTTTCCAACCCCTTCCCACCCCCAGCCCCTCAATGAGGCCATATCCCTGTCCGGAGGCAACCTCTGTGGGTGTGAAGGTTAGTATTACTGACTGAGTAATAGTACCCAGTCACTGTGTAGTATTGTGTATCTGAACTATGTACTCACCCCTAGGCCAGTGGAACATCACCCCCAAGATCACGTTCATCCACAACTCGTACATAGAGTATGGTGACAACTACAACGTGGCTCTGCAGGTAGGGATTCACTAGTGTATATCGGAGTGCAAACCATTGTTTGCGTGTACTCAGGCCCACCTCAGACTATCCAGGACCAATAGTGTATATGCTACTCTGGTGACTGTACATGTGTGTATATTGACGCAGTACTCCCCCTTCCTCACCCCAGACCCTCCAGGACAACGGTGTGCTGGACGACCTGGCCTCTACATGGCTGGACGTCCCAGTGGAAGGTACTGATACAGTATGTGTGCACTGCTGTTGCAGAGCCCCATCTTATCCTCAGTGTGGGGTCACCTGGGTCTTGAGGTTGCTCTCTGGGCATCGATGGGTCTGTTGATAGTGTTCCTGTGGTTAGGTGGGTGTGTATGTACCTGTAGTGCTTGCAGGAATTATAGTTCGCCGCCGATCTATATATACATGTCTAACCCTAGGCATACTGATAGTGGCCAAGTTCCGGTCCACCCTGGTCAAGAGGAGGAGTAAGGACAAGGTGATAAAGGGCAGGGGGAGCATCAGTGGGAGTCCGATGCTCTCGGTCTGAGACAGGGAGAGAGAGTGTGTGTGTGGGCAATGACGTGCCCCAGTGTATGATAACTAATCGACTGAGAGTGTCTCTGTTGCAGTGTATATATACCATCAGATGTCCATATGTGTCAGATGGAGTGTGGTACAGGGCAATAGACAGTGATGATTCCTTATCAGTGTGTCATAGACTAAACACTGCAATATGACTGGGATATCTAGTATTATCCACATAACATATGGCACAGGGAATGAAAACCATGACTCATTGCCATCTATTCTACACCACACTAAAACCCAACACAACCACACTCAACAACACCTTAAAACACCCCTAAGACACCCTATACACACTGTATGCATATGCTGCTATGCTAGATGGGCAGAGCGGGTCTCTTGGAGGGTGGCTGGGCGAGTGGGGGTGGCTGTGACACGGGCACAGACATGTCCATCCCGTCCATACCTGGGTGGGGGTCCATCCCGGGGTGGCCCTCCATGCCAGGGTGGGGGTGGGGGTGCGGCTGGTGCGGCTGGTGCGGCTGGTGCGGGTGGCCGTCCATGGCAGAACCGTCGGGGATGGACACGTGGGACTGGATGGTGAGTATCACGTCAAACAATGCACATATCAATCTTCAACTACACTATACATCACACTACATACCTGCACCTGCCCCCCCATGTGGTCCATGCCCGTGGGACTCATCCCCTGCACCCCCACCTGGGTATGGTCCATGTCTAGGGTGGCACCCCTGGCCCTCTGCTCAGCCCGGTGGATGGCATGCTGGGGTGGGTATATGGATAGAGAGAGAGAGAGAGAGAGAGAGAGAGAGAGAGTGCTCAGCACGGTGGATGGCATGCTGGGGTGAGGGGTATGTATAGAGTGAAAATAGAGAGATAGAGAGAGAGAACTAACACGGCACTGTGCCTACCTCTCTGTCTCTGATCCCAATCTCCCTGTCCCTCAGCAGTATCTCCCTCTGCCTCAGGTTGGTCTCCCTCTGGTGTGTGGTCTGCTCCAGGGCACGCTCCTTCTGGCCAATCTCATTCTCCCTGGAGTAAGGTAGAATCATATATATAGATTAGTGATAAGGGGGCTGTATAGTGCAGCACCCACCTCATCCTGAGGCTCTGCTCCCTCATCTCGCACTGTGCATATATACATATAGAACAGAGGCATATATATATATTCACAATGGGAAGGGGGGGTGCAGTACCTCATTCTGAGGCTCTGCTCCCTCATCTGGCACTGGGCCTCCACCCTCGCGCACTGCTCCTCCCTCTGCCGCAGGTGGCTGGGGGTGAGGGGAGTCACACCGAGAGTATATATAGGCATTATATATGTATGTTAATATGAACACCCACCTCTCCCTCATACCGGGGTGATGATATACAGTACATAGAGCATATATAGTGTATATATATGCTATATACCTCTCCCTCATGCCTGGGTCCCCCATGTCAGGTGCGTCTGGGGGATAGGACATCTCAACACCACCTGGGGGAGGGGGGACACCAGACACACCGGATACGTGGCCTGGGGTGGGTATATGATCACAGAGAAGGGAATGGGCTACTTATAAACATATACATATACAATACCTGGTATCTGCCCCATCTGCTGTCCCATCATATAGGTACCATAACTATATCATATATATCAACACCAATTAAATAGTATAGTATACTCACTACTCACTACTCACAACGCACTACTCACTACAAATAGTATACTCATCTATATACCTGGCATCTGCCCCATCTGAGCCATCTGCCCCATCTGCCCCATCTGCTGCCCCATCACCATATGTGCATGGGGGTGCTGGTGCATGGCCTGCCGCTGCTGCTCACGCTGCTTCTCCATCCTGGATGCAGTAGCACACCACCGCTGGAGGTGAGAACGGGAAGAGAGAGAGAGAGAGAGAGAGAGTTAGAGACAGAAAGAGAGTCAGAGAGAGAGAGAAGGATATTGTCCCTCCTGGACGCAGTCGCACACCACCGCTGGAGTTGAGGAGAGATACAACAAGGGGGGGGGGGGGGGGGGGGGGGGGGAAAAGGGGGGGAAAAAAA
>BDIP01000839.1:0-14288 GCA_003568945.1 Kipferlia bialata
GGGGGGGGGGGGGGGGGGGGGGGGGGGGGGGGGGGGGGGGGGGGGGGGGAGGCACCAAGCCCTTGGGAGAACCACTACAAAAGTGGAGGTAGGAGAGTAATAACATGGAACCTCGAATCATAAGCAGAGTGACACATGGCCGATATATAGGTATATAAGTATATATGTATACGTATATAGGTCCAGACACACTCACCCGGATTGTACCGAGGACAAGAATGGAGACGAGGGACCAGTGACTGTCTTGTAAGAAGTGGACCGCGGTCATCCCCCCCCCAACTCCTATTCAGCATAGGCAGATAGAGGGAGAGGGGGGCAGGTATCAGATACGGGTCAAGGCAAGGGTCGTCCAGTGTATTAGAGACCAGATCCACGTCAAAGCTGCTCCAACCGTAGCCAGTACCCTTAACCAGAGGACTGGTCTGGTGCACTAACCGAGCACATATCTAAGAGGACGAGTCAGACTCAGCATATCAGATGACAGTACCTCTCTCTCTCTCTCTCTCCCCCCGATACTGGCCCCATACATAAATCAGTGCTCTCACCCACCCATTACTAGGTCAGCACGTCTAAACATGGCTCCGTGACCGCTGCTGGTCGGCTGCCTCGCCCTGCAGCCTCAACAACAATTGCGGCAAGGAGAGACCTCGCACCTTGGAGTGATTTCAGTGAAGTAAGCTTGGAAATTAGTGATTTAGTTACAGTATTGAGTTTTTAGCAACTTCGTGACGATTGCAAAGGCTCATGGACCGAGTCTCAACACATGATCTAAAAAAACGGTCAGTCTCTATTGCAACAATCCACTCTCATTACAGTCCTTACAAGGCTTGCATGCATGATTCCCTAGCAGCAGCAGATGATCATTTTGATATATTTCAGGCCGCCAATATCAGGTACATGACCAAACAACACTATCAATCTCTATTACAACAATCCACTCTGATTACAGGCAGGGCATGATTCCCTTGCAGCAGCTGATGATCATCTTGTGGGCACCAGGGATGAAGGAGATAACATACCTGAATGTGAGCATTGGTACTATATTGGTATCATATTGGCAAAGAGTTAAGTGTATTAGTCTATCAGAGCTGTTGAACACTAACACTCAGATACACCATACACTAGATATATCCTATACATTATGTTGTATAATTTATGCAGTACTACATACCAGAGGAGGGCAGCGAAGGAGCAGTAGTACAGGAGGGACCTGATCCAGCTGGGGTGAGGGGGATAAAGAGATAACACTTAGAGAGAGTCAGAGAGAGAGAGATAGAGAGAGAAGTACAGGAGGGACCTGATCCAGCTGGGGTGAGGAGAAGGAGGTAGAGAGATAACACTCAGAGAGAGTCAGAGAGAGAGAGAGAGAGAGCGAATTGACGTACTGTGAACGAAGAAAAGCAGCACAATATATACTCGTCTACATAATAATGTATATGTGTGTATATTAGTACACAAATATGCTAATATATATATAGATGTGTGTGCGTGGATACGTACTGTGGGACGAAGAAGCACAGGACCATGGTGGCTCCGCATGTGCCGAGGAAGATGAGGGAGGTGGTACGGCGGCTGGACTTGAACATAAACTTCATCTGCTTCTTGGGTCCGACCTTGCATGAGAATATATGAGTATGAGCTAGGTGGAATTGAGAAAGGGGGTGGGGGATTGAGAGAGAGAGAGAGAGAGAGAGCTGCGTACCAGGAAGATGGTGGACATGGTAGCGAGGAGGATACCACCGACGTAGCAGATGGCAAATGTGACGTTGGAGGCAGAGCCGTTACCTGATGTGAGAGAATACTGGGCGGAGAGACAAGTGGGGAATACGGTACCGGTACCGGTACCGAATCAGCGACTTCATTTCCCAGCTGAGAGGACATACAATATGGTATACAAGAAACACTATAGTGATAACGCAAGTGATATAGAGGGGTATAAGGCTCAGCACTGTACTAGAATGCACAACACCTCCATGGATATTGGAGTCTGACATGTATGTCTGGAATGGTAGCATATATACACACTAACAAAACCACACTCACCGATGGAGGCCATCAGAAGACCGAGCAGGAAGGCTCCAGCAGCACAGGCGAGCCTCTGACGTCAGATAGATAGAAAGACTGACAGAGAGGTGGGAGTGTGAGACGTCAAAAGAATGCATCAGACTCAGCCAATAGCAATCCATCCTGACCAAAACTCCTATAAAGTCCACAGCAGAGTATAGGGATCAAAATACTGGCGATTCAAGCAGGTTAACGCCCTACAGTTGTGGAAAACTGAGATATAGACTCAGAACTCGGTATGAGCATGCCCTACCATGTTGAGAGACATCTTGAAGGGACTGTCGCTGAAAGCAGCATTGGCTGCGGAGCCCTGGATTCCACCGGACAGAATAGACATCAGTTACAGCCTAGACACGGTGCATTCCTATGCGTCCTGAATCACGAAAGGGTGTAGTCCAGCTGTGTTTTTGGTATCAGACCCACTCTCTTCACAGAGGCACCTAGTGTGACCCCCAACGTGACCCTATGCACAGTGTATGTGTCCCAAGTGAGGGAGGGATGGGCCAGCAGTCCCATCTGGAGCAGCTCGTGGCCCTGCAGCACAGGTGGGAGATTTTGACATTGTGTCATTTGGTACCGGTACCGATATTAAGGATAATGACTACTAGCGTCTCCCACTCTAATATGATACCTGTATAGTGACTGGGAAGGTGATGCGTGTGTTACAGAGCTCTATACATCACAGTGGAGTAATTATGAATGCCTCCAGACTGTCATTGCAGTATATATTGCTGTCATTGAGTGTACACCCACGTACTCTCTGAATATTCTGTCTTCTGTATATATGCATTGTAGAAACCTTTATATTTTGGGGTGGCGTGTCTCGGAGTCTGACTTAGTAGCAGTTCTTTTCTGTCTCTCACTCACTCTCTCACTCTCACACTCTCTCACTCTCTCTGACTCCCAGGGGTGATGAGTGCCTTAAGTCCCTTGTCGGTCTGATCAGACAGCCCCCAACACCAGACATCCTGTTCAACAAGTGAGTATGCTCTCTCTGTCTCCCACCTCCACTCTACTATTTCACTCTATCTTACACTAGTCAAAACATCTTGTTCAACAAGAGTCTCTCTCTCTCTCTCTCTCTCTCTCTCTTTCCCACTCTCTCTCTCGTTTCTGTATGTATTGACGTTCCTCTATGACCATCAAGCTTCTCTTTCTCTCTCCCTCTCTCCTCTCTCTGTCTATTAATTAGTGTGTATGTGTGCATATTAACACATACATATATGTATACATATATTTACATTCGTATATCTCACCCTAGGGATGCATCAAAGGCCATCAAGGAATTGGGTGCATGGTCATACTCCAGACTGGAACAGACACTGAGCAAGGTATATTATTATTCTAATGTGTTGTTTCTTTCACTCCACTGCATTCTCTGTACTAATAATGAATGTGATACCTTTGTGTATATGATGGAACCATCAACTCAAATCACACTCTTTCTCCATCCCTCTCTCTATTATATGTCACTCTAGGTTGGCACCATGTCTCCATTCTCTCTCTCTCTCTCTCCCTCTCATACGCACACACACTCTCTCTTTTTCTGTTTTGTCTTACTCTAGGTTGGCACCATGTCTCCATTCCTCCACGGGTCAGCAAAGGGTATGGCCAGTTCTCTCTCTCTCTCTCTCCCATCTCTCTCTCTCCCTCTCTGTCAGCAAAGGGTAGGCCAGTCTGAGAGTTCTTCTCTCTCTATCCCTAGCGTCCCTTATCTCTCTCTCTCTCTGCCTTACACTCAGTCCTCACCTCCCTCTCTCTCTCTCTCTCTCTCTAGCTTCCCTTTTCTCTCTCTCTCTGCCTTACACTCAGTCCTCACCTCCCTCGAGTCCGTCAGAACCACCCTGGTGGAGTGCTTCCAGTGGCTGCAGGTATATATAATTGCATGTAGCAATAGTTATGGTATCAATATATCTATGTACCTGACCCCAGGATGGCATTGGGGCTCTGTCTGAGCTGATGGGAACAAACATAGGTACTCTCTCTCTTTCTATGTACTCCCTGATACTACAAAGTATTTGGCCACTTATACTACGCTGTTCTCTTCCTGTCCCTCAACAGAGAGGGTACTCTCGCCCTCTCTCTCTCTCTTTCTCTCTCTCTCTCTCTATATATATACATATTAGTATCTGTAAGTAACTACTGTACTCACTTCCAGCCCGTCTCTCCCTGTCCCTCAACAGAGAGGTGTCCCTGCTGGTCAGCGGGGTCATATCAAGGTATATATAACTATACATAATGTATATATATTATAGTATACAACATAATGTCAGCGTATATATCTAGTAAACCTTGTTGAAAATGGAGGTGTCCTGCTGGTCAGTGTGGTCATATTATGGTATTCGCGTGTTGCACTGTTTCAATTACGTGATCTATCCTATTATATGAGATTAAATCGTGGCACGTGAGTTAGTTAGAATTATATAGTTCATCCTGTCTTTTGTGGGTGAGAATTCTGATCTACTCTTTTCACACTAACTTCAGACTGATTGGCCTTGCCCTGATTGTCCCCACTGTGCCCAATGTCAAGGCTATACTCGGGGCAGTGTGCTGTGCACAGAGGAGGTATGATTTTATTTTATATATGTATACTATAGATATATATAGTTATATTCATAAGTGCCCAATGTCAAGGCAGTACTGGGGGCAGTGTGCTGTGCACAGAGAAGGTACTATAGTATATGTATACATGTATACTATAGATATTTATAGTTATATACATAAGTGCCCAATGTCAAGGCAATACTCGGAGCAGTGTGCTGTGCACAGAGGAGGTATAGTATATATACGTATATTTATAGTGTATGTATATATTATATATAGTAGTATCTATAGAGTGTCAAGGCAATACTCGGGGCAGTGTGCTGTGCACAGAGAAGGTGCGTGTATATTCTAGTGTGTACAGTCATCATTTCCATGCATACTATATATATACTATATTAAGTTCTCTTCAGCTATACATCTGTATCATGCCCCCCGCCCCTTCTGTCTCTCTTCCGGTGTGTACCTGTGTATATCTCACCTAGGCTGCAGCGCCTAGCATGTTACCAGAATGCTCTCTCTCTCTCTCTCTCTCTTCCTCTCTCTCTATATATATATGTATGTACATACCTATATGTCTCTCACCCTTAGGCTGCAGCGCCAGGCATCTGACCAGGAGGCCATATATTTCTCTCTCTCTCTCTCTCTCTATATATATATATATATAGATAGATGTATGTATATACCTATAAGTCTCTCACCCTTAGGCTCCAGCGCCAGGCATCTGACCAGGAGGCACTGAACGGAATGGTCCAGCTGACAGGTATCAATCTCTCTTTCTCTCTCTCTCTCTCTCTCTGCACCCCCTTCCCTCTCGTCCTCATCGACCCTGTCTCTCTCTCTCACACACACTCTCTCTCTGCACTCTTTCCCTTCCCTCTCATCTGACCCTCTAGACAAGCTCTGCAGATCCAAGTTCCGCACTGTCCATGCCCTGTTCACACCTTTGACATTCCTGTGTGCCAGTCTCTTAGGTATGTAGTTGTACTTGTACTCCTTCAATGGGATTCAGTTATACATTCTCTAGATACTGTTCTAAATACATCTATTTTCATATAATTTCATACTCAATTGTTCCGCATAGCCTCATGAAACCACGTATTACCGTAATAATACCTGACTCCCAGACTCCCTTGTTGGCATCCAGTCTGCATCCTCAGGTGCCCACATAGGGACAGGGTTCAGCGGCAGGTACTCCACGATTCTTTACAAAACAATCTCCTGTGTTTCCTGAGGATTTCTGCCTCCCATAATAGTTATCTAATCATCCACTTGCCGTATATATCCTACTCTCTCTCACGTTCTCTCTCTCTCTCTCTCTCTTTCTGTCCATATACCTTCAGCCTCACCCCAGGGATACCTCCCGTGCCAGTGTGCTGCCCTTCACCCTTGACAGCGGTCTGGCACCCCCTCTAGTAGGTATTGTCTCTCTCCCCCTCCTATATTGACTCTCTCTCTGCATTGTGTCACTTCTCCATATAATATCCAGGGAACTCGATCCTCTACTCCGGCTCTCTGGCCGCTGCCGTCTCTCTCTCTCCCTCCTCTTCGGATAGACAGAGGGATGGGTACAAGACTCTGCTGGGAGTGTGTCTATCAGACAACCTGAGGTACTTTCGATATAGGCTTGTCTGACTGTCGGCTTCTCTCTCTCTCTCTCTCTCTCTCTCTCTCTCTAAGCCCAGCCTGACCTCTTACCTCTCCTCCCTCCGCTCCCTCGTCTGGCTGTGCACTGCTGCCTGTCCATCACTCCTAGCCAACAAGGATAGACTAGGGCTAGTTGTAGGTATATAGTATTATATATATTCATATATATTCATGTATATTTGTGTTTTTGTGCACTGCTGCCTGTCCATCTCTCTTAGCCAATTAGGATAGACTGGGACTAGTTGTGGGTGAGTATATGTGTATACATTGTACTGTATATATGTGTGTGTATGCGGTTTCCCTTCCACACATATAGCCATTGCCAGACACTATTAAGAGCCTCATTATCTCTCTCTCTCTCTTTCTAATACCCAGGCATCGCTAGGCATTATCCAAAGTAGAGCCTCCTCGCTAGTCCTACGCTCTCTCTCCCTATCATTGGCTCTCTCTCTCTCTCTTCTTAACATCTAGGCATTGCCAGACACTATCCAGAGCAGAGCCTCTCTCTCTCTCTCCCGGTCACTCTCTCTATATATATATATTATCCTATATCTGACTCTCACTAACTTCTAGGCATTGCCAGACACTACCCAGAGCAGAGCCTCCTCCCTGAGACCCTAGTGTCACATGGCACTGAGGAGAGTGCATCTGTGTCAGTGTCAGAGGGACTGCTGTTTGGCGCCACTCAGTATCTGAGGTATTGTGAAGAAACACATATATGTATAATTGTATTGATCTATAGTGACTGTATGGTGGGGGAATATTACATATGTATGTATTTATCACTAACCACAAGGTGTCTGTCCGTGTTCAAGGCTGCGTCCAGCTCTAGCTTCAGCACAAGCCAGGTGGGTCTCTCTCCCCTACACTGTGAATGCAATACCCCTGCAAGGGGTTAGTATCTCTCTCTTGTTCCCCAATCGAATATGTCTCTTGACCTCCAGGCGACTTGTTTCCTTTGTATCCATTTCCGCTCTCTCTCTCTCTATTTCTCCGTTCTTTCTCACTCTCTAGGCCAGGCGTCTTGTATCCTCTGCATACACAGAGTACCAGACAGTCGGACTGGGGGAGAAGCAGGTGAGATGGTTTTTAATACGCATATGTATGTAGCATGTAACATGTGTGTGTTAATATGTATTGGGAGAGAGTACCAGACGGTCGGACTAGGAGAGAAGCAGGTGATATCTCCAGTTGAATATACATACATCTGTAACTCATTACTATTGGGAGAGAGAGAGTACCAGAGAGTCGGACTGGGGGAGAAGCAGGTGACTTTCTCCACTATGCAATTATCTTCTCTCTCTCCCCCTAACAGTCTATGGGTCTCTCTCTCTATATTTATAGGTCAGGGTCTCTTTCTCTTTACCTTTATGTCTCTCCATCTCTCTATCTGACTGTCTTATCATAGGTCCGAGTCTTTCTGTATCTCTCCATGTCTCTCTCTTCTATTAATCATAGGTCAGGGTCTCCCTTCTGGCTGAGTCACTCAGGAGATACACGGCACTCTGCAGGTATATCCTTAAAGTGTCATGTTTCATATATGTGTGTATGTATGTATATGGTGTATCACATAGCACTCTGGCAGAGTCACTCAGGAGATACACGGCACTCTGCAGGTTGGTTCCCACCATTATCACCAACTTACACTTGATGAATACATAGTATATTTTATAATGAGCTCTCTCTATATCTGTCCCACTAAGATACAGGTCTAAGTTGCCTGCAGCATCCCCCGTATCTCTGCTCCTCATTGCCCACTGTGCCCTACTGAGTGGAGAGATCAGAGACTACGAGTGCACAAAGGTACTTTCTACGCGATACTTGCATTTCTTCTACACTATATACACTGTGCCCTGCTCAGTGGAGAGATCAGAGACTACGAGTGCACAAAGGTACTTTTTACACGATATGTATCCATCTCTACGCGATAGACTCATCCTCAGGTGACCTCGGCAAACTCCCACTCGGCTTATGATGAACTAGAGGTATGCTTCTCTCTTTCTCTCTCTCTCTATATATGAATGTATTTGTAGAATAATAGATATATACTGATAGATATGTATTGACTGTTCTGTTTTGGTTCTCTCTCTCTCTCTCTCTTTCTCTCTCTTCATATATATATATATATATATATATATACACGTGTATATTGACTCCAGGTCTCTGTCAACAGTGCAGTCCTGGCTCTCTATATCTGTCTCTCTCTCTCTTTCTCTCTCTCGCTCTCTATCTCTCTCTCTCCTGTTTGATAATAGGTCTCTGTCAACAGTGCTGTCCTGGCTTTCATTCTATATGACTCTCTCTCTCTTTCTCTCTCTCTATATACTTATGTATGTGTGTTTGTGTGTTTTGATGCCAGGTCTCTGTCAACAGTGCTGTCCTGGCTCTAGAGGGATGCAGGAGACTCCTCGACACTAAGGGATCGCCAATCAGGTCACTATATACAATGCAATTTTGATACTATACTTTGTCTCTCTATTTCTCTCTCCTTACACCAGGGTGTGGCTGGATGGTGTGTCTGCCAGACTGGTCTGAGCTGTCTCAGTCTCTCCCCCCCTCTCTCTCTCTCTCTCTCTCTCTCTCTCTCCTTATCCCAGGGTATGGCTTGATGGCGTTTCTGCCAGACTGGTCAGGGTCATGTGCACCAGACTCAGTGCAGACACAAGGTATATATAATATATATATATATATATATATGCATATTCTAGCACCTACTTATATATACATATATGGATATATATGATAGTGTTATTGTAGACTGGTCAGGGTCATGTGCACCAGACTCAGTGCAGACCCAAGGTGGTGTATTCACCTCTATATGTGTATTCTACCGTTAATTGATGATATGAACACCAGTATGTAATGTTCCATGTTCGCTGTAACTTTAGCTGGTGTTTGTCTGGTATATACATACACCTCTATATTTGTATACTACTGTTGATGGATGATATGCGCACCAGTATTCTAACTATCTCTGACCTTCAAGGACTGGACGCCGCACTGACAGGCACGAGTCAGTCTTAGCCACGCTGGAGTCTGTGACTGAGACGCTGAACGGTTCAACCGCCCAGACGCCCGAAGGGGAGAGAGAGACCTTCCTGAGTGTGAGGAGTGCACTTGATGAGATCGAGATAGCACTATCAGGTACTAATGCATATATATGTGTTAATATACATATATATATAAATGAATATGTGCAATGTATATATGTGTATGTATATATATCAAGTATGGGTGAAGGTGTTAATGCACTTGATAAGATTGAGATTGCACTATCAGGTATCTCTTTCTCTCTCTCTCTCTCTCTCTTATCCTTAGGCCTTAGAGGTGCTGTGTCCATGGATCAGTTCAGACCAGAGCTGGCCATGCTGGCCACAGTGAGGTATGCATAGATATACAATTCATTGATATATATATATACTATACAATCCACTCATACTCAGGCACTGCCAGTGTCTCTCCAGGTCCCTGGGCAGTGATGGAACAGTCCCCCTGGTGGCATCATACACCCTGCACAGCGGTGTCTGTAGGTATATATATATATATATAGTGGGATATGCAGGCACATACACACATACCCATTACATATATATTTACAAATGTATAGGTGTATATATATGTTCTATAGTATAATATCTCTACAGTACCTCCGGTGGCATCATACACCCTGCACAGCGGGGTATGCAGGTATGAGTTTATACCTATACCTATACCTATATTTATGTCATGATGCACAATCATCCCTGTATGTGTACTCATACTAGCCTGCCGGTATCCGCTAGACAGCTCTGTCGCATCAACAGATCATCGACAACTGGAAAGGAAAGAGGGGGAGACAGAGACGTCTACGGACTGCCTCCTCCTATGGCAGCGCTTGTGTGCCCACAGGTACTACTCTCTCTCTCTCTCTCTGACACTCCAGTTGCCTCTCGTTGGTACGACTCGTGTTGACTCTCTCACTCTCTCTCCCTCTCACACACAGTCTCTCTGACACTATATCTATATCCATATTTTTGTTGTTATATACTTACCTAACACTCCAGGTGGCGGGTACCCTCAATGGTGTTGCAGAGGATGACAAGGAGAAGGAGCTAAGTGGCATTCCTCTGCCTAGCAGGTATACATTTCTCTAGTATATATATAGATATATAGATACTATTCATATATATATATATATACTCACATGTATAGTTCTATAGTATATAAGGACAAGGGCCTATATGGTATACCTCTCCCTGGCAGGTATGGATGCACATAGTATTATTGCTGCTATGCCTATTTGAGGTCGCATACACCTTCTCTTACACTGCAGGTACTTGGTCTCCCAGCACATCCCATCCAGTGTTGATATTGTGGCATATCCATTTAGCATATATGTATGAAATGTTAGACACGCATGCATATGTGTTTGTTAACTCTTACACCTCAGGTACCTGGTCTCCCAGCACATCCCATCCAGGATAGCCAGCACACACGCCACTAAGGTACCCTCTCTCATACAATTGGATATGATTCTAATGTCATGATTTAATTGGGAAAATGTAGTTATTTACAATTCTCTGAATGTTGTTGAGCATTTACTGTGTCTATATGAAGCTGTTAGTACTCACCCTTAGGTACTGAAGAGG
Organism: Kipferlia bialata; assembly: GCA_003568945.1. NCBI lineage: Eukaryota > Fornicata > Kipferlia > Kipferlia bialata. Next base: position 10,881 of record BDIP01000839.1, read on the forward strand.
AACATCTCTGGTACAGAGACAGATTCCCCGACCTCCTCTCCCTCCCTCGAGAGAGAGAGAGAGTCACTGGAAGAGAGAGAGAGGGTGATTACTCACTACGCACAGACCCTTGAGGCATTGGTAGAGGCAGTGGGTACAGACACAGGTATGCGATAGTATCTTCTAGGGTCCATCGTGCTGGACCCTGAGTCTCTGACTCTCTCTCTCTCTCTCTCTATATATATATATATATATAACGTCGGGCTCCATTGTGCTGGACCCTTTGTCTCTGACTCTCTCTCTATCTCTCTCTCTCTCTCTCTATATATATATATATATATATCTTACGTCAGGCTCCATTGTCCTCGACCCTGTGTCTCTGACCCTCACCCTGAGTACTGGGAAGAGACACCTCTCGAGAAAGGCCACAAAGCAGCTAGGTAATGTATTCTATTTTTACACAGCCTCTTGCCTATGTCCCCTATTGGATAGTTACTACTATTGCCTATTATTCTCTCTCTGTCTCTCTCTCTCTTTCTACACCCTTTGTTCACGGATATGTCTGTGACATGCTCTCTCTCTCTCTCTCTCTCTCTCTCTCCCCCCCCCCTCTTCACCCTTATTTCAAGGCTATGCCTGTGACACGCTGTCTCTCTCTTTCTCTCTCTCTCTCTCTCTTCCCTTATTCCAAGGCTACGCCTGTGACATGCTGTCTCCCGAGAACCTCCGGGCCCTATCCCACCTCGACGCTCTCTCACTCTCTTCCTCTACAGAGGGGGAGAGTGAGAGGGTGGGCCCTCTTATGTCCTCTGTCCATGCACTGTTGGCAAAGACACGCTCTGCTGCGTCAGAGACTGTAACGAAGGTATTATAGTAAATATACAGTATTATATTCAATATATATATACATATAGGATGTCCTCTGTCCATGCACTACTGGCCAAGACACGCTCTGCTGCATCTAGTTCAGTGGCTAAGGTATATATTAGTATATATGTTAATTATATAAATATGTGTTTCTATGGATATTTGTGAATATTCATATTTATACAAATTCATACCCTATTTTACCATATATATTGACCCCAGGTCCTCTCATCTCACCCTGGTTCCTTCAAGCCATCAGGACCCCACACCAAGGACACAAGGGTACGTTCCGATATAGTTGTGCCAATATTTCTTGTGTCTTTAAGACTCATACTAATTCTAGGTCACTCCCTTTGCCGATCTCAATGACGCCCTGGTGCACAGCGAGGGCATAGAGCTAGTAGGTTAGTGTATATATAGAGAGTGTGCGTTTTGGTGGGTCTTGTGTATATTGAGAGAGAGACCATGGAGCTAGTAGGTACTGCGACTACCTTCCAACTTCTGTTAATCCCCCCTCCATCCCCCCCACACACACATTCTTACGTTTGAAGTCTGGTCTGCTCTCGTAATACTCGTAAATCCCTCTCTCCCTCTCTCTCTCTATGTTCCTCTCCTATTCACCACCAGACGTCTGCTCTGCCTTGGCCAAGCTGTCTGTGGCATCCTTACTCTGTCGCAAGGTATCAGTCCCTCTCCTCCTCTATATGTATTCGTCCCTTTATATTGAATGTTAAGTTATGTATATAGTTAATATCTAAAGGCCAAGCTGTCTGTGGCATCTTTACTCTGCCGTTAGGTATTAGTCTCTATCTATCTATGTACACACATTCTATCCATGGAACAAAGTCACTTCATTATTTGGGTGTCTCTCGGTGCCTCTCTCTCTCTCTCTCTTACCACAGGTCTCCCATACACACGTCTCTCTCTCCCTCTCTCTCTCTCTCTCTCTCTCTCTCTCTCTCTCTCTCTCCCTTTCTCTTTTCTCCTAACTCTAAGATCTCCCATGCACACGCCTCTCTGTCTGCCCAGCCATTCATAGACACCGTTACTGCACCCGACAGTGCCAAGGATACACACGTTGAGGGAGACTCCGTTGCCACTCTGCTGTCAGTACTAGCACTCAGGAGGTATATTGTATTATATATATATATATTTGTATCTACATATTGCAGTATGGAATATATACGTACATGGATTTGTATGTATACACATTCATTGGTATAACAAGTCTCATCATCCAGCCAGCTCTCCCAGGCCGGTGCCCTCACGGTAAGACTGCCAGACACACACAACAGGTATAGTATATATATTGTATATGCTATATACAATGTATATAGTGTGACTCAGATACCTACACACGAAATTTTCATATAGTATTGTTATCTGTTTGTATTTCCTTTATTCCAGTGTTGATGGGCTTCTCCTTGTTGCCATTGGTGGAGCCTCTCTCTCTCTCTCTCTCTCTCTCTCTCTCTCTCTCTCTCTAGACCCTTATTCTCACATCAGGATGGTGCTGGCAATGCCCTGGGCAGACTCATCTCTCTCTCTCTATCTCTCTCTCTCTCGCTAGACCCTTTTTCACATCAGGATGGGGCTGGCAATGCCCTAGGTAGACTGCTCAGGATGGGTGAGCTGTTGACAGTAGACACGGACTAGACTCCTCTAGTCACTAGGCTCTAGTCACTAGAGAGAGAAAGAGAGAGCGTGTTGATAGCAGACACTGACTAGACTATGTTCTTTGGTAGCAAAGTGGTAGCTCGCCATTCTTTACCGACACCTGGGCTATAGAGGAAACTAATAGACAGTGAGACTACAAAAGTCAAAGTGGTATAGCCTTTGCAATAGAATGCGACAGAGAATATGCATTCTTGTCGCATGCATGGGTGGGAGTAGACATTGAGTCCTTTTTCAAGTGACTAGTATGGACAGACAGAGAGTGATCAGGCTGATTTAGTGGACAAGAATTGAGTTAGAAACACTATTTCCATTTTCACTCCAGGACGGCTACTATTTCTCTATTCGGTGTCGCAAGAGTATACCTTTAATGTAGTAAGACCAACTTGTCTTGCGATTTCGGTTGGACCTCCACTCTGCGTATTGACCTGTGACTGAGGCTATTCAACAGTACTAACCACCTGTTCCCTATCCTAAAATCGTTAGAGTTGGTTTCCTCTCTGGATGACACGTCCAGACATACAGGGGGATCCTAGCATCCTGGCCGGCGGTGCATCGGAATGTCATGAGTGCGCCGTTATCAGCTGGTATTGTGCACAAGTCTCCATAGCGAGTCAACTTGACGGAATCTGCTCTGCAGTCTAATGCACCATTTGTTCCATCTCCTTGCAGTGTTAAATGAATGTCATTGCTTGATATAAGCCTCCAGCAGCGATCTTCAGCAGGGACGATGAGAACAACTGGATAGTCCACAGCCCCCTTCAATTTGGGCACTAGGCCAAGTGAACAGACACTTTCAGTACAGTAGTCAGACACCTCAAACCTGGCATCTTGTCTCTTGACTACTATGGTATCAGAAGACTCTGGCAGCACTGCCCCTACCACATA